>BQNB010023639.1:0-53806 GCA_026074375.1 Tanacetum coccineum
GGGCCGAGATGGCTAAGTTTGGACTAACAACAAGTATGGGTCGTGAGTTAGGTTTGGCTAGAATTTAGTCTTGGGCTTTTAGCATGTATGGGTCGGTCCGGCTCACATAAATAGGTTACGGGCCGGCCCAATAAGCAATGAAGGCACCGTTGGACTCTAAATCTCATGCTCTTTCCAATGATATGCTTGAGGGATTTTTCCGACTTCGTCTTGATCTCGAATAATAAGTAAACTTGATCGAATCGAACCCGAAAATTCCCGTTTTTGTTTCGTTTTCAATCATTAGTACCTGCAAGACATAAAAACACAATACAATATATTTGCAATATAATTTTCCATATTTTAGTGTTTTTAGTCCGTTATTTAGTGTTTTCCGAGGTACAAATGATGTGTATTTAAGCACACATCAAATTCCCCCACACTTAACCATTGCTGGTCTCACACGCAATGTTTATAAAACACGCCCGGAAATAAATAATTAAAAACCTCCCTAACTTATGACCCCTCACAATCAAATAAGAACAGAAAAAATTCATTAAGAAGGTTCAAAAATTATTTATTTCGAAAACGCCCCCGTTTTAACCACTTTATTTAATAATAGATAAAAATTAAGATAAAAAATTTTATTTAAAAGGCTTAAAGAACGGGAGTTCGTCATCCTTGATTTTCACAATCCCCAAATCAAGCTTAAAATGAAATCACAGCTAAATATAAGATTAGATGCTAACACTACTCATAAATGCTAATTGTGTATGCATTAGCTACCATTCTCTCCTTTATTCCTAAATCCTCTAAGGATTTTATTATTATTATTATTGTTGACAAATAAATTATGTCCTTATTATCATAAAGGTGCCCGGTTTAGATCATAATTAGTTTGAAATCCTTTCCTAAAGAGACAATATGGTGAGAATAAGGTCCACATTAAGGTTCTAATTTCGCATGATTTAGGGGTTATCCTTTTTATTTCATCCGAAACAACTCAACTACGAGTCCAGAGACGGAGGCTTTATTTAGATAACCCCGGAGTTAAAATTTAGCTTTATTATTATTATTATTATTGCAACATTATTATCCCTCAGTCCTTTAAACAACTGACACATCAGGCGTCCTAACCGACAGAGCCAGTAGTCTTATTTTGACTTCGGGTATTCCCTAGACCTTTTTGAAGACTGACACATCGGGCGTCCTAACTGACAGAGCCAGTAAACTTTTATAAGTCTCGGATTATTATTATTATTATTATTATTATTATTATTATTATTATTATTATTATTATTATTATTATTATTATTATTATTATTATTACTTCCACCTTTAAACGACTGCAACATCGGGCGTCCTAACCGACAAGAAACATTGGTCTTATTTCGGCTTTAGTTTATTACATTATTATTATTATAGCCAAATTTCAAGTCCTGTGGTCTTTTAACTACCTAGACAACGGGAGCGAGCCATCAGGAATCGGTAGCCTATTTCCATACAACATTGACAAAACCTCGATGTGTACCTTACTTTCACTAGAAGGAATCTCTATAAAGGGATCAAAACTATAAATCGCAAAAAACCAAAGGAACATTATTTACTTATTATCAATTATATAACTTTATTAATCTGGGGGAGCAAAAAGCCACAATTAAACCTCTAAGAGCTATAAAGAGATCCACTACTTCACGCCTTAGCATCTACTTATATATAACTTCTATCATTTTTGCATCTTTGCATAATTTTAAAGTTTAGCAAACGCTTAGTCTAGAAAGCTAAGGGAAAAGCTAGAGTTTAATACTCGGTCAAGTTAAAATATCCTTAGTTCTATGGGAATATTTATTCACATATCTAATAATAACTAAGAGATTTATTTATTATTTTTTATTTTTTTAAGCATAAAATAAAGCAATATTTTGGTTAAAACGGGATTGCAAGGGATATAGCAAGGCACATGTAAGATCATATTTCAGCAGAAATCCCCACACACATAGAACCAAACATTGGCCTCAATGTTCAAAAATGTCGGGTGCCACCCCCACACTTAAGGACGAAAAGGCAAATGCTAGTAATTCTAAGTGTGAAAAGGGAAACACAATAAATATACATGATTAGGATTGAGTATTCCAAAATAAGCAGAAGATCGAGGACTGGGTGATTGGAGGATTGAAAACAAGCATGGGTCTTCACGATCTTAGGAATCTTGCAAGAAAAAATAGTACCACATACCATAGAAAGAAGCACACCCTTACACTAGGGCTATAAAATCACACACTTATATATTAAGAAAATAGAAAGAAAAATAGACACGGGTTGCCTCCCGAGAAGCGCTTGTTTATTAACGAGTCCCTAGCTTAACTCATCCCCGAATTTAGTTGTCCTTAGGGGACAAATAGAGATCCAGTACATCTATAGCAAGGATGTCCCCTTCATAGCAGTGTTTGATCTGGTGCCCGTTTACCTTGAAGTTGGGACCGTCTGGTTGGGATAACTCGACAATGCCATAAACGGTCCGGACCGGCGGGATTTTAATTTGCCCAAGAAAATCTTTAATTTAGAATTAAAAGGAAGAACACAATCACCGATATGGAATTCACGGTTTTTGATCTTTGCATCGTGTATCTTTTTTTTCTTTTCTTTGTAGATCAAAGAATTCTCGTATGCCTGATCCCGAAGTTCATTTAATTCATTAAGTTGAACTTTTCGGTGATCACCTACAGTTTTTAAATCAAAATTAGCCCATTTCAAGGCCCAATAGGCTTTGCGCTCGAGCTCAATAGGGAGATGACAAGCTTTTCCATATACCAGCTTATAAGGAGTATAACTGATAGGTGTCTTGAAAGCAGTATGAAAAGCCCACAAGGCGTCATCTAATTTATTTGCCCATTTTTCTCGATGCTCGCCTTGTGTCCTTTCTAATATCCTTTTTATACCATGATTGGACACCTCCACCTGGCCACATGTTTGAGGGTGATACGAGGTCGAAAGCTTATGTGTAACACCATATTTTTTAAGAACATTAGAAAATTGGTCGTTATAAAAATACGTCCCTCGATTACTAATAATGGCCCGTGGGGTTCCAAATCTAGAAAATAATTGTTTTAAGATTTTAACAACACCTCGGGCATCATTAGTGGGGAGCGCTTTCGCTTCAACCCATTTAGACACATAGTCGACGGCCACGAGTATATATCGGTTTCCTCGTGAAGACGGGAACAGGCAAGTAAAGTCGATGCCCTAGACGTCAAAGATCTCACAAATCTAAACAGGATTTTGAGGCATTTCATCCCTCTGTGAGATTTTTCCCTGACGTTGACATGAGTTACAGTGTGTGACCATGTCATGGGCATCGCGATATATGGTGGGCCAGAAAACACCGGAGTTGAAAACTTTCTTGGCAGTGTAGTTCAGGCCATGATGTCCCTCGGAGGGACCATGATGGCAAGCTTGGAGAATATCCATAGCTTCCTGCCCTTGGGGGGGTTGGTTTTTTTGTTTTATATTATGTTCCGTCCACAACCCAACCGCATGAATAATCTGATCAGCACAAATCCGAAATAGATAGGTGTCATCCCTGAAATAATGTCAAACATCCTTAAAGAAATTCTTTTTCTGCTGGGATGACATCCCTTTAACAAGCACATTACCCACTAGGTAGTTTGCAATATCGGCAAACCACGAGGGTTCATTATCAGGATTAAGAGAAATCATATTAAGGGACTCGTGTGGAAAATTGTCATTCATTTCTATACCAACAAGATCCCCTTAATGAGGATTTTCTAATCTGCTCAAATGATTGGCCGCGAGATTCTCTGCTCCTTTTTTATCGCAAATCTCGATATTAAATTCTTGGAGCAGGAGAATCCACCAGAGAAATCTCAGCTTAGCATCTTGCTTAGAAAATAGGTACTTTAAAGCCGAGTGATCCGTATACACTATTATCTTGGATAAGACAATGTAAGACCGAAATTTCTCGAATGCATACACTACAGCTAAAAGCTATTTTTCAGTAACGGTTTAATTAGTCTGAGCATCCGATAAGGTCTTACTCGCATAGTGTATAAGCCTAAAATATTTATCTTTTCTTTGTCCTAAAACTGCTCCTACGTCAAAGTCACTAGCATCACACATAAGCTCAAATGGTAAGTCCTAGTCCGGGGACACAAGAATAGGAGCTTCGGTCGAATATCATATTTAAGAATTTCAAAAGAAGAGTGACACTCAGAAGAGGAGGAGAAGGGAGTGTCTTTTTCCAACAGATAGGTCATCAGCAGAGCTATTTTGGAGAAATCTTGGATAATTCTCCTATAAAAGCCGACGTGACCCAAGAAGCTCCTAATTCCTTTAACCGTGGTCATAGGAGGTAGTTTTGCAATCACATCTAATTTAGCTCTATCAACTTCAATACCACTTTTAGAGATCTTATGGCCAAGGACTATGCCCTCTTTAACCATAAAATGGCACTTCTCCTAATTTAGAACTAGGTTTGTGTTTTGCACCATTTTAGCATCATTTCTAAATGGGAGAGGCAAAAAGAGAAGGAATCCCCAAAGACAAAAAAGTCATCAATGAAAACTTCCATGGTTTTCTTAATCATATCATGGAAAATAGCCACCATACACCTTTGGAAAGTCCTAGGAGCATTGCAAAGACCAAAATGCATCATTCGATAAGCAAATGTTCTATAAGGACATGTGAAGGTGGTTTTCTCCTTGTCTTGGGGATCAATAGGAATTTTAAAGTATCCAGAAACACCATCTAAGAAACAATAGAATTCATTTCCTGCTAAATGCTCTAACATCTGGTCTATGAAAGGGAGAGGAAAATGGTCTTTACGGGTGGCGTCGTTTAACTTTCGGTAATCAATACAACCGCGCCAACCTGTGACCAACCTTGTAGGAATCAGCTCATTATTTTCATTAGTATTACTGTCATACCCCCTTTTGGGTATGACGTGAACGGGGCTTACCCAAGGACTATTAGAGATAGGGTAAATCAATCCAGCATCGAGAAGTTTAATTACTTCGGCTTTAATTACCTCATGGATTTTAGGATTTACTCGTCTCTGGTGCTGAACAGCTAGTTTAAAATCATCTTCCATTAATATCTTATGAGTGCAAAAATTAGGATCAATGCCTCGAATATCAGATATTTTCCAAGCTATTGCCCATTTATGTGACTTTAAAACCTTTAAAAGCTGCTGCCTTTTCCTCCTCTTCAAGTCCTGTTAGAAATAATAACGGCAACTAGAATGTTTCCCTTCAAGAAATGCATACTCGAGATGAGGAGGTAAGTCCTTGAGTTCAAGATCAGGAGGACCATCGATTGAAGTTTTAATCTTTTTAGTTTCATTAATCTCATACACAGGAAGAGGAGGGAGATCATTCGGGATTTCATTATTTAATAATTCCTTAATAAGACGGATATCTCCCTCCGGATCAAATATTCCATCATCAACATCCGGTGATGTCGAATCATCAGAGGCAAGAAAAGAGTCGATCTCCTCCAAGATAAAATCGCTATCCCCGAAGGGAGTAAGAGAAAGGGAGAGAGATGCAACCACATGGTCAAAAGAAGAAATGAGACTGCCACTCAATGGTTTAATTGACTTTTGAACATTTAGCACCTTATGGAAATGATCCTCGCATGTAATATCAAGAATATCAATCTTATAGATTGATTTATCACCATGCTTATGAGGATATTTCGAGGTGCTTTCAACGTTGAAGACCAATTTCTTATCACCGACTCAAAGAGTTAGCTCTTCTCCATGTACATCGACCAGAGCATGGGCCATCCTCAAGAAAGGTCTTCCTAAGATAAGAGGGACTCAAGTATCGACATCATAGTCGACTACAACAAAGTCAGACAGGACAGTGAACTTTTCAACTTATACGAAGACATCCTCGGCTATACCGGCTGGATAAGCAACAATCCATGTAGCTAACTCGAGGGTCATTCGAGTAGGAGTAAGCTCGGGAAGAGATAGTTTCTTCCACACAAAAAGGGGCATTAACTTAATGCTAGAACCTAGATCGGCTAGGGCCATGCATGACTCAAGCCCATAGAAATCACATGGAATGAGAAATCTCCTAGTGTCTCCAAGTTTTTTGGGTAACTTTTTGAGGAGCACAGCTGAGCAGTTCTCATTCAAGGGAGTATTTGCCTGTTCAAGAAGTTTCTCCTTATTAGTAAGGAGATCTTTAACCATTTTAGCAAACTTAGACATGTGAGCTAAAGCTTCGGCAAAACTAATATTGAAGTATATTTTCTTAAACATTTGCTTGAAACTGTGAATTTGTATAGCAGCTTTGTATTGAAGCTTCTCCTTATTCAACCTTGAAGGTTATGGAATCGGAGGTTTATGAGGATTTCGCTCAGAAACCACAGGAGAAGAAACAAGAGCAGGAGGAAGCTCAGAAGAAGTAGAAGTACGAGACGGCTGGACTACCGGAGGTGAGACTCTTATGGTACTCTCGGTGAGTACCTGGTCCGTGATTGACTCCGAGTCTCATTCCACCTCTTTAGAAGAAGAAAGAGGAGGAGGAGGAACTGAGGGTCCAACTAAAGTAACACCACTCCGTGTGGTGATAACTTTAAAATCTTCCTGTGGATTCGGAACGGTGTTGCTCGGCAACACACTCTGAGGTCTTTCCTAAAGAACCTTTTGCATTTGACCCATCATATTTTCCATATTAGTATTTTGGGTTTTCAATTGTTGCATTTGTTGGTTATTATAATCTTGCATTTGTTGCATTTTAGCTTCAGTCGTTCTCATATGTTGAAACATCATTTCTTCCAAGGATGGAACATTCGGCTGAGCTTGATTCTGATTATATCTCTGATTTTGATTGTAATTATTTCCTTGATTATAATTCTGACCCCTGTTTTGATTATACCCTTGGTTTTGAGAACCTTAATTATATCGATTTTGGTTCTGATTCTGGTTCCTGTTTTGATTATTTTGATAATTTCCCTGATTATTTCCTTGATTGTTTCCCTGATTCGGATTATTAAATCCTGGTGGTCCGAGGTAATTATTGGAACGATAGCTAAGCATATTTCGGTTACCTTGATGTTGGTAAGCATTACCACCTAAATTGTAGGTACCCGAAGTAGCATATACGTCCTCTTGAGTGTAGCCACCGGCGGCTTAACACTTATAATAAGCATGTCGACCACCATAAGTCTCACAACCATTTTGTATTGAATTAACTGGTCGGTTCATAGAAGAGACGATAGCTTCAACCTGCTTAGTGAGAGCGGTAATAGTAGCATCTTGAGTCGAGCTCCCACTAGCACTTGAAACTTGAGGTTTGTTTTTAGAAGTTTGAACTTTAGATTTGTTTTTTCAATAATAGTCAAAGCTTCTTGGGTATTATTGGTCAAGAAATTACCATTAGCTGCAGAATCAAGAGAATCATGTTCAGATTGATTTAAACTATTATAGAAAGTATCAATCTGATGGAAAGGATAAAATCCATGATGGGGACATTTATTAAGAAGATCTTTAAATCGGTCCCAGGCTTCAGAAAATGTCTAACCGAATCTTTGTTAAAATCTCGTGATTTCATTTCGAAGATTGGTATCTTAGAAGGAGGAAAGAAACGGTTCACAAACTTGGACACAAGATCGTTCCAAGTTGTGATAGAATTAGGAGGTTCTTTTTCAAGCCAAGTTCGGGCTGCTCCCTCAAGAGAAAATGGAAATAACAACAGTTTAACAACGTCACTCGAGACGTTATTAAGTTTAACTGTTTGTGTTATTTTTGTGAATCGTCGAATATGAGAGTGAGGATCATTATTTTCAAAACCATGAAAAGCGATGGCGGTTAATAGATTAAGTAAACCGATCTTCAATTCAAATTGATTAGCAAGAATCGGGGGTACAACGATTGCATCCCCCACACCATCGGTTGGTGCCTGAAGTAACCCTCCATCGATCGAAAGTTTGGATTCGGATTTTGAAAATTAGGACCCACTAGAGTAAACGAGACGGATCACCAAGATTTCGTCATCGATTTCGGATAATGCTTTCGGGATTAGTAGACGGAGGAACGCGATTAGAATAAGATGAACGAGTGCTCATGCACTAAAATAGAAAATAATATAAAAGAAAAATATTTTTAGATTTTTTTAGATTAAAAGAAAATAATATGAAAATATTTTTGGTATTTTTTAAAATCTTTATATAAAAGAAAATAAAGTGGAAATAGAAAATATTTTCGGATTTTTATTGTTTTTATATTTTTTTTATGTTTTATATTTTTAATAGATACGAAAATAACTTTCAAGGAGAAATGATCTTCAAGGCATTCACTTCGAAACAAAACGTGAAAATCGTACAACTCTCCCCAGCAGCGGCGCCAAAAACTGATTCGATAAAATAGTATATATAAAATATATCCCAAATACCAAATAGGAATAGTAAAGAAAGTATCCCGTTCGATATAAAAATTACTTTAGGAAAAGTAATAGTTTATCTTTCGGATGTCATGTCCCAACGAGAGATGAATTTGAAACTCACAAAAATGTTTCCAATTTAATGCTTGAATATCTTTTAATTTTTGGTTTTGAAATTTTAAACTTGATATAAACTAATTAAAGATGCTAAAATTATATTAATCAATTAAACTACCAATATTATGCTAAAATGATCTAAAAAGGAAATATAAGACGAACATGCTTTCTAAGTGACGTGAAAAGTTCCTCAAGTGTGAATTAAGGTTTTACTTAACGAATTAACTTCCTTAGAAAAGATATTTATCTCACAACGTTGGTTTATTTTGACAAAAATCTCTTAAAAGATGTTAATTACTAGATGTGTTGTTTGACTATTTTTCCAGCTTTTGCCCTTTAAAACATTCAAATTACAAATCTAAATAATCGAGAATTATTAATTAACAAACCTTTCTCAAATCCACACTTAATTCCCAATTCATAATATCAGTTAACAAGCACAAATAAGCTACTCAATAATCATACTATTCAAATAAGCAAATCTAAACATTATGAACTATTTTAATTCTAAACTAATAGTATTTAAATAGGAAAGAAGGTAGAACCGAATGTCGAGCCGATAACAAAAAGTAACCACCCGATTTAATAAGCTAAAGAAAATAGTCAAAATTTATCTAGCTTATTAAACCCTTAAGCTCCTCGCCTACGTGTTAAACCGGATACGTCACACAAACAAACTCAAAACTGTTAGCTCAAAACAATTTATTGCAAATTCCATATTTCAAAATCCCTTACTACCAAATTCACAATCCAGAGCCCAATAATGAATTGACAACTCAAACAAATGGGCCTGCTATCCGAATTTAAAGTCTAAATCCAAAACAGTTTTCCGAATTAACAATCTAAAGCCTAATAACAAATCGATAGATCAATTCTTGGGCCTGCTACTTAAGTCCAAATTAGTAACAGTCTTTCAAATAAACTAGAACAAAACTTATTTAGATCTTTATACTAATAAGCTACCATTTGTTTAATAAGCCAAAACTACATGAGCAAACAAGAAATCCACAACAGCTTATGAAACAAGAGAATCTAATAAGCACTTAGGACTAAGCTTTTTATCCTTACTACTTAATGAGATTTATTAAGCTATACTACTAATAAGCTACTCCGAAACAAAGAGTTAACATGAAAACTGATTTAGTACTTCAAATGAGCACTCAAGACACGAATCTAAATGAGATTTATCAAACTTAACTAGATCTAAACTAAATAAACTCTAATCAAAACAATAAGCACTCCTAACAATAATAAGCCAACACAAATTAAATAAGCACATGAGAGTATATTGGCAACCTTATTAATCAAATAAGCTAAAACGAATCAGATTTGATACGAAACTAATAAGCACTAAGAGTCTTATTCGCTTCTTTCTAAACAAATAACCTAGATCCGAACTTTTCACCAACAATATTAGCTCATACAAAACTGAATAAGCTATTTAACAGCTTATTCAATGTATATAAAAGTGAGCTTTAAAGAAACTAAGAGCTTTTAAACGAAAATAAGCTAGAACTTAGCTTATTATTCGAACTTATGAAATGAAGCTTATTTAGGAGAAGAGAGAAATCGATTAAGCTCTTGTGAAGATTATTCGATTTATGACTTATCCTTTATAAGCTGATTAATAAGCTCAGGTAATAGGTTTATGAAGAATTGCTTATGTTCGAAAAGCTTTTAGGAAGAAAAGAAGTAAAAAGATATAAGCAAATTAAATAAGCTACTAAACGACATCTTCAATTAACTAAAAATAATCTTTTACAATATCTCAATAAGCTAAAAACTCAGCTTTTACAATAAGCAAAAATAAAAAATAAGCTAACTAAAGACAATAAGCTAAAAAAACTAGAGAGAAAACTTTTAAAATCTAAATCCTAATAATCCTAAAGTGTGGTGCTGCGTGTGCTTATATAGCCAAAGTCGAGGGGGTCTTTTTTTGTAATTTTCGTCCTCCACCGCCTCATTTATTGTAGCCAATCATTGGCCTCCAACTTCGAGCCTCGGATTGCAGTCTGATCTGCCATTAGATGAAGGCCACGTGGCCAATCATGCGTAATAAAAATGCGTTATTGATTCTACTGACACCTTTCCTCGTCCTTACACGAAAACAAATTATATCAACCTTGGCTACATGTCTTAATTTGGTTCGCAATCAAATGAGATAGCGGGGGAGCACTTGAATTGAGCTGATTTAATTTCGCTCCCATGTGACCATGACGTCAGCAGCAACAATTCTATATTAATTTTAGAATTTGCAATTTTGGATAATGGGATTAACTTCATGTTGGGCCTAGTATTGGACTTTTGGTTGGGATGCTTGAGCTAGAGATAACATGGGCTGGCCCGACCCATAAAATGGGTTACGGGCTGGCCCAATAAACAAAGAAGGCACCATTGAACTTTTAATTTTGCGCTCTTTCTAATGGCATGCTCGGGGAATTTTTATGATTTTGTCTTGATCTCAAATAATAAGTAAACTTAATTGAATTAAACACGAAAATTCCCGTTCTTGCTTTGTTTTAAACCCTTAGTACATGCAACACATAAAAACACAATACAAACATATTTGAAATATAACTTTCCATATTTTAGTGTTTTTAGTCCATTTTATAGTCTTTTCCGGGGTTATAAAGATGTGTGTTTAAGCACACATCACGACCGTTCCATGATAAAGACTCGAAATATATATAAACGCCTCGATTATAGAAATGACAAAGACAAACTAAGTTAGCGTTCCCATAACGGTCAACTTCTCTAACATCCCAAATTTACATACTTTTACAAAAGTGGTGATATCGGCGAATAATCAATCCTTCCAAGTATTTCATCGGTTTAAGTTTAGCGAACCGACTATCAATCATCCTTCTCTTTTTAAATGCATTTTCTATTTTTCAATTTTTTTTCATAACATAAACCTCGGTGTGATTTCACCATCTTCACAATCATAATTCATCCAGAAAATTTTTCCTTTAACACTTCATCTTCGGACATAATACATAATCATCTAAATAGCAAAATACACGAGTTATATATTTTCCCATTGCATTGTGCAATTTCCTGACCATAACAGATATAGAAAATTTCACTTTGACACAAGAAATACAAAACTTTACACAAAAGCAACTAGCAACTTTGATCAAGTAGGATTAATCTACAGAGTAGGATAAGGTGTAAAAGTGTAACGAAATAGACATATGGTGTGAAAAAGACAGGAATGGCTAAACAGTTTTTTCTAGGGGATCTTACTCTTATGGTGAGAGTAAGCAAAGGGTCACACGGGATTTTAACTAACCAGTGTAGTTAGTTAATTTTACAACATTTATGCTTTTTTGTATATTCTTAGAAATTTATCAGTTAAAAATGTTTCTCCATCTAAGTCCATAGTACTCATCGTTGTGGTCTCGAGTGATATACCAAGCCAAGTTCTAAAGTCCACTACATCACCGGCACACTCATAATTTTTGTAGAATTTTTGGTAAACATTTGGAAACAGAATAGGCTTAATTCTTACAATTTGGCATTAAGGGTTATAGTGCGCGAGGTCATGTAACTAGTAATTTTACAAAAGTTATGCTACAAAAAATTTTAAATTTGGCATAATTTAAGCATATAGCAAATTATTTGTAAAAAAAGGACAAGTAGGTGTTCTAATTCTCTATCCCCCCACTTAGATTATACAGTGTCCTCGTTGTATAGTTAAAACAATTAAAGAAAATAGGAAATAGAATTAGAACGAGGAACTCCCCTGATATGTTGCTCGGGATGATTCTTCAATTTGAGTTCTCAAGCAAAAGTGTGTTGATGAGGCATCAGAATGCCCGTACGAGTTCAACACACGTCTTTTTCAGAGTATATCATATTGTTAATTTTCCTTATAGCAAGGTCCTGCATAAAAGTTTAGAAGACAAAGGTGCAATTCCTATCTCGGTTATACAATGGTTACAATGCAGGAAAACAATTAAACACACTGTTGTACAGGGATCAATACGCCGTATCCCAAACCCTAGGATATGCCGTATGGTTCTTGTAAAAACAAATAAATAGTTTTAAAGTAATGGGAATTAAATTACAGACTGATAACGTCCAGACAAATTCATACACCGTATCCAAAGGGGTTCGATACGCCGTATGGAGTGTCTGGGAAGACAGACTCGTGCAAACAATTAAAAATAATTCAAACAATTTAAAAACGTCTGGGTTGTCTCCCGAGAAGCACTTTTGTTTCAGCCAGTCGTTAAGTTTGACTTTTTCCTTTCTTCATTCATCGAGCTCAATGATCTCGTTATCCTCCGTATTAAAACTCCTATCGTAGTATTTTTTTTAACCTTTGCCCGTTGACCTTAAAGCTCTACCCATTTTTATCGGTGATTTCTATGGCTCCATATGGGTACACGATTTCAAGTATTTCATTTCCAGCCACGCATCTTCTCATTACATTGTCTGGACACAATCTAAATGCGAATTTTTTATCCCAAAAATAGTTCCTTACTTGAGAGAAGAACCGATTTCTCCCTCCTTTTCGGTGCCATATTTGGGTTACAAAAAAACTTTCCGACAATTGTTGTTTATATAATCCCCAACCATGGGCTCTTCATATCATTAAGCTTGGCCTTAATATGATCAAATCTCATCGGGAAATTTATCAGTGATTTCATCTTCGGCTAATTCTCCCATATTTGGATTCTTAAGTCTTGACAGGTGATCATCAGCTAAGTTTAACATAACAATGCAACATAATATACCAAATAGACAACAAAATATAACAATGCAATGTAATACATTTGACCATAGTATCACAGACTAAGACATTCAAACTACTCACTAACCTTTAGCAACCTTTGTTTCTTTTGCAAGTATCTAACAAACAACAAATTAGGACAAACACAAATTAGGGGAAACCCAAATTAGGCCAAACGAAATATAAGGCAAACAAAAATTGGGGCGAACACAAATTAATAAAATAGGATAGATAGTCACTATAATTGATGGCTAAATAAGACAACGGCATGTTCAAGAGAGGCAAATAAGAATGATTGTCCCATCAGGGACATAATGGCACAAATTCCCCTGAAATAACGGTTCATTTGGATAGAAAAATTAGTCAAAGGACTGGTCAACCTAATATGGGGGTGTTTGCTTTATGATAACATAAAACGTTTGATCCCTCACATACATTCACCAATCAATTCCATGGTCGGTACCTGATGTGCTGTCGTGTAGGGTCAATTTATTGATTACCAAGTTTTAAATTTATATTTAGCCGACTTATCCTAAAACAACACTTTAACGGGCAGTGTACCCGATCGGGTAGAGTTTCGTGGTAAGTAGGGTGTCGAACACTAAGAGTGAGGTCGTTAACCTTATATTCTATAAGTATTTTAATTACTCTAATTAAGTTAATTCTAATTACTTGTTAAACCTATGCTATATATGTTTCTAACGATGATTGGGGGTTTTCAGCCTGAGAGACTAGCACAGGTTTTATGGTGAAAATAATCAATTCAAAAGACAATAAACATTCAAGAAAACAATCAGAAGATAAAAGAGCGGTACAAGCCAAATGATAGAAAACTGTATTAGCCATATTAAATCCGATTAACCGCTGGTTTGTTTATTTAGTGCAATGATTTTTTTATCTCGAAGCGGCATATCATTCTTAAGACTTAGGCGGGACATCATCCTAAGACCTAGACAATATCCGCTTAAAGCTTCCTTTTTGTTTAATTATAATCTATCTAAGGATTAAAGCAATGGTGATCTTGATAAACCCTAGCCCATCGGGACTATACCCACTTACTGTTTGACGGTATTTTATATCCTGGTAGTCCACTGTTCAAATCTTTATCACTTAATTAAGAACATACTTGTTAAAACATTACGGGTCACCTGCCGGTCCAACTAAGCTCTTAATTTAAAGACAAAGGCAGAACGTTATTTGTGATCCTATTGGTCCAGTAATATAAAGCACGATATGAAGAGCTATACCGATATCTAGCTCACTTGTTAGGCGTAACTAGACCCAGCTGAATGATAGCTCGCATATTCAAACACATAGACAAGTATCGTGTGATAAACTTAATTAAACTTTCAATGATAAATTAAGAAATTGATTTTCAAACAAAGCAAACATTAAACAAACCTACTTAGATTATACAATGTCTTCGTTGTATAGATAAAACAATTAAAGAAAATAGGAAACAGAATTAGAATAAGGAACTCCCCTGATATGTTGCTCGGGATGATTCTCCAATTTGAGTTCTTGAGAAAAAGTGTGTTGATGAGGCTTTAGAATGCTCGTACGCGTTCAACACACGTCTTTTTCAGAGTATACCATATCGTCGATTTTCCTTATAGCAAGGTCCTACATAAAAGTTTAG
The DNA here is from genome assembly GCA_026074375.1 of Tanacetum coccineum. Lineage (NCBI taxonomy): Eukaryota > Viridiplantae > Streptophyta > Magnoliopsida > Asterales > Asteraceae > Tanacetum > Tanacetum coccineum. The sequence goes on from BQNB010023639.1 coordinate 14,882, forward strand.
AATACAAAAGTGCAATTCATATCCCGGTTATACAATGGTTACAATGCTGGAAAATAATTAAACACACAACTGTACAGGAATCAATACGCCGTATCCCAAACCCTAGGATACGCCGTATGGTTCATGCAAAAACAATTAAAAAGTTTTAAAGTACTGGAAATTAAATTACAGACTGATAACGTCCAGACACATCCATACGCCGTATCCAGAGGGGTTCGATACGCCGTATGGAGTGTCTGGGAAGACAGACTCGTGCAAAAAAATTAAAAACAATTCAAACAATTTAAAAACGATCGGGTTGTCTCCCGGTAAGCACTTTTGCTTACATAAAAGTCTTTAAGTTAGACTCGCCCCAATTTAATCCCATCCTTATAAAATGGCACAAATAAATTCTTGATAATATTTATTGGCGTCCCTTTGTTAAGAAAATTACTAGTCATGATGTTAAAATTTAGTTTCTTGATAAAAATTTCAGTTTTGAAAAATTTATTAGATGTATCATGACTTGTTTCCAAAAGCTTATTTGACCCTTGTACATTGACATTTATTACATCAGGTACATACGTATCCCTTGAAGACTGCTCAATATCGATTTCATCATTATCCGTATCTGATTTTAGATCATCGGGATAAATTACGTTAAAAAGAAATAAATCATTAAAGTATAAAACGTTTTGTTCCTCTTCATCACATTCGGACAATGATGTTTCATCTTTTAAATTAAATTCATTGATATGTTGAGGACTTATAGTAGGTTCAGTTAAGAAATCTAATTTAGACGTTAGGGCATCATTGTAAACAATGGCTGGAATTCATTCTCAAAATCTTTAAAGTAGTCTAAATCATTAGAATAACTGATCGTAGGCTCGGGTGATGGAAATGAAGGCATATCGACTTTTTCATTATCATTTTCCGACTCCGTTTTTAAATCATTGGCAAGAATTATTTTATAAGAAAATGAGTTTTTGTCAAAAACTACCGTGTAATCTTCATCGTCGGATTCATCAAACGATATTCTAAAGTTAATTTCATTGTTGTTAAGAGAACTTACCGTGGGTTCACAAGAGAGTGTTTCATTCGATGTCAAATTATCATTGAAGACTATAGCTGGGAATTCGGTTTCAACGGATCTGAGATCGTGAACGTCTTCATCATACCGGATCTTACCATACTTAGCAGTTTCCCAGTTAAAGACTTTCCCACATTTTCGAGCTTTTTCTTCCTCGAGCCTGATGTATCCTTCCATAGTAATGTTGGGGTTGTCCATTTTAACCTGTAATAAATTCACTAGGAAAGAAAACGGTCAAATAGACAAATACGCCGTATTCAATAAACTGAATACGCCGTATTGATGATAGAGTCGAATACGCTATATTGGTTTGAAAAAAAATTATACGCCGTATCCAAGATGTTGAATACGCCGTATTGAGTATTCGACTCAAAAACTGTAATAATACACACAAACACACAATATGCAAAATATAAAATGCAGATAATCAAACAAACAAACAAACACACAAATATGCAAATTAATCTAAGATAAACTAAACTAAAACACTAATAAAAACAAGAATTAAACAAATTCACTCCTCGGCAGCGGCGCCAAAAACTTGATGTGCTGTCGTGTAGGGTCAATTTATTGATTACCAAGTTTTAAATTTATATTTAGCTGACTTATCCTAAAACAACACTTTAACGGGCAGTGTACCCGATCGGGTGGAGTTTCGTGGTTAGTAGGGTGTCGAACACTAAGAGCGAGGTCGTTAACCTTATATTCTATCAGTATTTTAATTACTCTAATTAAGTTAATTCTAATTACTTGTTAAACCTATGCTATATACATTTCTAACGATGATTGGGGGGTTTTCAGCCTGAGAGACTGGCACAGGTTTTATGGTGACAATAATCAATTCTAAAGACAATAAACATGAAAGAAAACAATCATAAGATAAAAGAGCAACAATCATAAAGATAAAAGACATCGGTACAAGGCCAAAAGACAGGAAAAAACTATATAGCCATACTTAAATCCATTAAACACTAGTTCATAATCGTGGGATGTAGTTTATATATATAAGTAGGGAATATAGGGGTGGAGGGAAAGAAATATTTGTACAATAATTTTATTATATCGGGAGCGGCAAATCATTCTTCTAAGACTTAAAAGCGGACATCATCCTAAGACCTAGACACGTTGAATCATGTCACAATTAACGTATCCGCATAAAGCATCCTTTTTGTTTAATTATAATCTATCTAGGGATTAAAGCAATGGTGATCTTGATAAACCCTAGCCCATCGGGACTTTACCCACTTACTGTTTGACGGTATTTTATATACTGGTAGTCCACTGTTCAAATCTTTATAAATTAATCAAGAACATACTTGTTGAAACATTACGGGCCACCTGCCGGTCTAACTAAGCTCTTAATTTAAAGACAAAGACAACGTTATTTGTGATCCTATTGGTCCAGTAATATAAAACACGATATGGAGAGCTATCCCAGTATCTATCTCATTTGTTAGGCGTAACTAGACCCAGATGAATGATAGGTCGCATATTCAAACACGTAGACAAGTATCATGTGATAAACATAATTAAACTTTCAACGATAAATTAATAAATCGATATTAAAACAAACCAAACATTAAATCTTCATTAAGATGGCTAAGGTATTAGCCCATAACTATTGTAATTATACAAGCGTGATCAAATAACCAAGGTAAACTAAACGTTTTATTGAACGATACCAAAAATTAAATGATTACAAGAGTATAGGAATTACACGGTGTCTTATATGGAATCGTGATCGATGCTTGACCTTTGGTTGCTCTTCTTTTCTTCAGAAAATCGTCTTTTATGTTTATGGTATGAAGAATATGATTTTGCACACTGAAAACTCATTTTTGAGTCTTCTATTTATAGTGTCTGAAAAAGACTGGATACACCGTATTAGGCTAGGCCAATATGGCGTATTGGGGTGTTTCCATTGGAGTGCGCGCAAAGTTTATAATCAATAAAATATTCATTCCCAAAATATAAATATCTCCGTATCTTTGAATGTCTATCCTGCTGGATACGACGTATTATAGAAGAGTGATACGCCGTATTGGGATTTGGTAGTACACATTTTCTTATGAAGAGTTGGCGCTGATACGCCGTATCTCTTTTCTGGATACGGCGTATTGGTCAGAAATAAGCTATCTTCAAATATCTTCGTTTTAGCTCCAAAATATGTGCTTTTTAGCATGTCTTCACAAATCACTCCTTAATTACTGCAAATAACACTTTTAAGCAATTAAATACAAATTCTTGCAATAATTATATAAAAGTAGGTAACTTATTTGGGATAAATGATGGTATAAATGTAACGTTATTTAATGTCATCAAATATCCCCCCACTTGAATCCTACTTGTCCTCAAGTAGACTCTAGATTATATTGAAAATGTATCCTAATCGAAGTTAAGGATTGTTCCGTTTAAGCACTTCTTTCGTTTTAATCACCTGTACAAGACCAAGCTCCTCACAAAATATGGAAATGAAAACACTCAGATCACTCAACTAATCTAGGGTGTAACATTTAATTGGTATGCTCATTTACTCGATCGTGATTAGCTTCATATCATATGCTTGGCAAGGATACACATCTCCACCATTAGAGCTAAGGAGAAACAAGTCAAAAGGTAAATTGGATTTTTGTTATAAGGCTAAGGTGGATCATTCTTATAATCTTTCACCGATAGTACCACACCAACAAGGTAGTTGAATCACACATACACGGCCGTAACGACAAAATAGACATGTGTGTTCGATCACATCCTTATTCGAGTTTAACCAAGGGTTAGGATGAAGAACGATATAGGATAGGGATCTTCTAGTTTTCACCAAAAGTAATAAACCAACAAGGTGGCTGAGTCACGCATACATGGTCGTAACGATGGAATAGACATGCATGACTCAATCTCAACCTCGTTCGAGTAAAACCTAAGGTTAATTGCTAGGAAAGGGAAGCAAATTGTTGTTAAGTAAAATTTACAAAACAAATAGATTAAGCTTTTAACAAATAAGGTAGTTGCTAGTAACTTTTCTTGACCGTTCCATGATAAAGACTCGAAATATATACAAACGCCTCGATCATAGAGATGACAAAGACAACCTAAGTTGGCGTTCCCATAACGGTCAAGTTCCCGAACATCCCAAAGTTACATACTTTTACAAAAGTGGTGATATCGACCACTTTTTACAAAACTATACATCGTTGATTTTTATCCACATACCAACGAATAATCGATCCTTCAAGTATTTCATCGGTTTAAGTTTAGCGAACCGACTATCAATCATCCTTCTTTGTTGATGCATTTTCCATTTTTTTGAAACAAAAGATAACCTAAATATCAATAAACTGATAAATAGAACCTTAGAACTGTAAGAAAATATATCTTTCTATGGACTTGCAGGTGCACTTCCACTATCGTCTTTCTTAGCTCCAACATCCTAAGCACTTCTTTTTGGGTCAACTGCTTAAGAAACTCGCCACATTGCAGTGCTAATGGATCACTAAACACATTCAGCTCAGATGTCAACAATCTTAGTTAATTAACCCTACCGTATAATACATCCCACAGTTGGCTTAATCCAACTGCAAATTGGAGATATGCGTTGACCTCCCTATCAATATAGACTGACATTGTGTCAGTCAAATTGTTGGAGTTTCTAATAGCAGCTGCAAGTTCCTGTAGATGTGGGAAGTTGGTCATTGTTTTTTATTGTCATTGACTGTGTTTTCTTGTATCTGCTTTGAAAATGACATTGGGTAAGAACACTTAAATAGCAAAAACTAACTTAAGTTAGTAGTTACACTGTGAATCTAATAATTAGATACAATATCAAATATACTACGATGTAGTGACTGACATCCATAAGGCTCTATGTCACTTGCATTAATTAACACTATTATTACATGCATAGTCCCTAAACATTTCTTCCATTGGAAGACATTTGGAAGGCAGGAACGGAGAATATACTAAGCTACTAACTTTAGGGACCAATGGTGCAAGATACCATGTTTATAACCCACGTGTTGACGCACCTATGGAAGACATGAAGAAGGAGAGAAAGGATACACAAGCTACTAACCTTAGGGACCAACAGAGCAAGATTCCCCGTTTATGGTCCACGTGTGGATGCACCTTTGGAAGACACGTGGAAGGCGGGAAGGCAAAGGATATAGAAGCTTCTAACCTTAGGGACCAATGGTGCAAGATAGCCTCTTTATAGTCCACGTTTTGATGCACCTTTGGAAGATATGTGGAAGGTGGGAAGGTTAGAGAAGCTACTAACCATAGGGACAAACGGTGCAAGATATACTCTTTTATTCGTCTACGTGTGGATGCACCTTTTCAATAATGATTATTTCCCATTTTTTAAAAAATACTTTAGAGTTAATGTGTGTCTAACAAATCCCCAAGTAGTATATTCGCAATATAAATTGAAGGAGTGTACAAATCACCTCCCATATCATTCCAAATTTATGGTAAAAAAAGCATCGATAACATTAAGTTGAGGGACCAAGTTAGCAATAATACCAAAAAGTTTAGGGACAAAATATGCATCGTAACTCTTCATATTAAGAGTTGATATTGAAACAACTTGACCGTTCATGGTTATTAAACATCACAACCCTTAACACAAACTCTTAAATAAAGCACTACAGATCACAAGTCTCATCTTCCAAAAAATCATCAAATGAAAAGAAACTTTAAAAATAGATGTTCATCTACAAGAACTTGAAAAGACCGCAAATTCTAAAATTTATGCTCATATGTGGGTTGTGTAAATGGAAATGGAGGTTAGGAAAGACAATGGAATAGCACAAAAATTGTTGGACATTGTGAATGATCTTGATAAAGGTTTTGCAAAAGGCAAGGAATTATCAACGAGTTAAATGATACAAAAGGTATGCGTGCATGGAAAGCCGTTGTGCTTGTCAATAAAAATAAGCCGTAAAAATGTTTATTTATATTTACGACAATCAAAAATTCATCTAAAGTAAAATTAAATTTATAATGTTTTAAACCAATAGTTTTCTAACTCAACACATCCATCATATATCAATCATCATTCATCATACATCAAACATCATTCTTATATATTAACTAAACCGTCTTATCACAAATTTTAAACATATAAGTAACTACACATTTGTAACTACACATTTTATTTTAAAATGTGTCATTTATATATTTTAACAAATGTAATTAACTTGGTTACTTTATTCTCAAGTATTCCAAACAAAGTTAATTATACACTCTTATTCATACAAAACAACAAAAATACACTTGCACCTTTTATTTTTATTTCTAAACAACTTTTGTTAATTACATACTTTTGAAGTATATAAAAGAAAGCCAAAGAAAAATAATTTCACAAATTGTTACTTACCTCATGCATGACATCACTCAAAATCTTGGAAAAATCTTAAAAGATTACAAAAGATTTTTTAAGTAAAATTCGGATTTACACTGTCAGTCACCCGGAACCCTCGGGTTACACTGGCCTGAACCCTTTGAGAAAAGTTCCGTTAGAACCTGTGAACAGTAGAAAATTTTGCCTATAAATAGCAAACCATTTCTCATGTTTTCATCATCCATTTCTCATACATTCTCTCTTGCATTCTCTAATCCTATATCCCAAATCAAGATCTCTTTCATATTTTATTTTTGGTGATTTTCTTATTTGGAGAAAATGTAACCAAGTCATGCATATGAGATTAAGGCTCAAGTTTACTTGTTTTAAGTATCTCTCATCACATCAAGATCTTCCTACTGATTCTTGATCATCATTCATTCATTGTAAACATAAAAACCATTTTTCATAAAATGTAGATTGCATAGGGTTGGTTCTACCAAAGTTCGTACTCGGTATTTAGCTTTGTATCGGAGAAAGTGTAAGCGACGTAGGGTTGGTTCTACCGGTGATAGGACTCGGTATTTAGCTTAGTACCAGATAAAGTGTAAGTAATGTTGTGAGGCTTCTCCACCAAAATAAGGAGCTTGTGGATGTAGTGTTTATGAACTCTCGAGTTAGGTACTCGAGGAGTGGAGTAGGGCAAGGAAAGAGTCTTTGTAGCCGAACCTCTATAAATAATTATGTCATGGCTATATCCTTTACTTTTATTTATCGTACTAGTTTATATATTATTTTCATATATCTATATGTATATAATCATTATCCATATTTAGATCTAAATATTTTCACTATACTTAACATAAATAAATTTAAAATGGAATTTTTATTAGGTATAACTATTCAACCCCCCCCCTTTTAATTTTTCACAATTGAGATCAAGAGCACGTTATCAAAGATCTTTAAAATATACTATATTTAGAATCTTAAAAATCGATCAAATGAATTTTAAAAACTACAAAGAATGATTTTTCTTAAATATATAGTACTTGATTGTTATGCAAAATTTTAAAATAATATTTTCTCCTAGAAAAACATCTCTTTTTATTTAGATCGATTTGTTTTCATCAAATCCATGAAGGGCTTGGTGGATCCTCATAAAGACCATGAATATGGTGATCTAACATCTATGGCGCAAAAGATCTCGGAAGCTCCTATAGCTAAAAGGTATATTTCTCGAAAAGGTACATCTCACTTTTCTTATTTTTATACAATAAATATAATTCATGTATCTTATGCTATTTAGTCATAAGATTTGTTTTATAAGACGTTCGTTGGGAAACTAAAATAAATTTCAGCAATAAAATTCATGAAATCTTTTAACAAATAGAGAAAAAAAATATGCAAATAATCTTTGGAATATCTGATGAAACGGATCAACCGGTTTCCCATTCAAAAGAGATCCGACTAGTGTAATCTGAGGGATCCAGGCTACAGAAAATGAATTTTTCAAAACAAATAATTTTCTTCTTTCATAAAAATAAAGTAATACAATATTAATCGATCTCACCTTTTCCAAGCAAAAACAAAACTTTATTAAACACATTTTGTTCACATCAATTTCTTTTACTATAATCTCTGGCTAATAATATATTTTCAAATAAAACAATAAGTGTATTTTTTTGGTCAAAATAATTAAGGGATTAAAAATAAACCATTGCTTAAAAATAAAAATGTGAATAGTAGTTATTATTCAAAAAAATCGTGCTCGATATATTTGGTCCTATTGAAATGCGGTCATCACAAATCCTTGAGGCTTCAAACTATAGTGACCAGACTAAATATTAAAGGTATGTTTCTGTAAATTTCATTTTGCTACTCAATTTATGCTTATCTTGTGTGATGTATCTTATTTGATTTTATTAATTAGGTTTGTGTTTGAGCTTTTTAATTCATCTACACTTGAGTATTTGGCCTTACCTTTTATGGATCACTAGTTGGTTTCATATTGAGCCTTATATGATAAAAAAGTATATATTTGTTTTGGTATAATCCATTTGGAAAAATATTTATTTTTTCATCGGTCTAGTGCACCATTACTTGCTTCTTCCAAAATCATCACCAACTCAGAATCTAGTTTTCTCCGTCTAAATTATAGCTTCTAAACATCAAACATTTAGGGTATTAAGCTTTGTTATTCAAACTAAACCTTCTCCCACACAATCCCAAATACCAACGATCGTCTATACCTATTATATATTTTCTTCGTCTCATCCACTACCACACTCACCCTATTTAAAAATCAAACTATCTCATTTCCCCTCTCACTCAAAGTACCGAATACCCTCATCAATGGATAACATCTCAAAAATATTTAGTCCCTTCATGATCGTCATCATCATCTCGCTTATAATGTTCCTCTATCTGATACTCAAGTTCCTGTATGAAGATTTGTTCTTCGTCTTGGCATTCTACATTTCCGTTGTTTTTCCCATCCTCTGTATTGCCTTATGCATTAAAATGAAATATAAATAAAATCTTTTCGTTTATTCTTTATGCATCGTGGTTGTTATTCATTTTTTCATGTTATATTATACAAAACCTCACTCTTCTGTCACACGCTAGGCATCGTCTAAAATAATAATAAATTAATCCCGAAAAGCACTAATAAATTAAAACTAAGTAAAACATATTTTTTAGGGGCCAAATCAAAACAAGAAAAAGGAAAAATAAAAATTCTTATTTATTTTTCCCAGAACCCTTTGTAATGAAGTTCGAGTCCCTCCTCAAGAAGGTTTCGGGAGAACCGGCTGTCTGATACTTGATAGTATCAGTTCCCCTTTCTGTCTTTTCACTATTCATACAAACCACAAGCCGCCATTGACGAATCTCATCACTGTTGGAGTATGCTCATGTCATAATAAATAGTATACAGTTGGAAAAATGTGAGCCTATAGGATCACACACATATACACTGAGGTGCCACTGTATATATCATGTTTATTGTATTCAAGGTATATAAATAAACTACGTAACTCGGGATTAATATTGGGCTTATAATAACTAAGTAATGTACTTAGTTTATTGGACTGAGCAAACAAATGGCAAGCCCATTTGAGCCTACCATATGGCCGGCCTGAGATGTAAAAAAAGAGAAGGAAAGCTCAAGAGGGATAATGGTTAATTGGATCATGATAACTACTACTTGATTTAGTCATTAGGAGTTACAAATCAATTAACCACTTACCAATTTAATTGGATTTATGATAACTACTAATTGATTTAGTCATTATGAGTTACAAATCAATTAAATACTTACCAAGTTTTTCTCCTCTCTCTCTTCCTATAAAAGGAACGACATAAACAAAAACAAAATAAGAGTTTTTTTGTTTTCTTGATCTATTACTTTGATTCTTGTTCATTCAAAGTATAATCTAAGGTTACGGGTTTAAGGACTAGCAACCAAGAGGTATACGGTGAAGTGTAGTGTGGATATTCATAGAGGTGATCTACTTTGGTCACATGGTTTCTTGGATAGATCGTGTACAAGAGAAGGTTGTTCTTTGATTCTAACGATTACGCTGCAAAGGTAATAATTGTTGTTTTTAGTTTGATTGATTATATGACTCTATGGATCCGTTGATAGGTGCATTTTATGCTACATTTTATATTTGATTACATGATATTCATTTGATTCAGCACATATAGTGGTATCATGATCCATCATATGATGTCATATGATCATCGTGTATGCGTAAAAATGGCTAAAAACGCGTGTTTTTGATGGATTCAAAAGGATAATTTTAAAATAGCCCCTAGGGCCTATTTTTTGGAATTATTTCGACCCATATAGGGTCTTATGATCTGTGATTTTTAATCCCATAGGAATTTGTTATGCATATTTTAATTGGTTTTGTTATCGGGTACGTGTAAAAGGGCCTAAATCGCGTGTTTTGGAACGATTCTTGAATCGGTTTTAAATCAGCCCTTTGGGCATTATTTTCTGAAATAATATGGTTGTTATAAGGTCTTTAATAGAGTACTAAGTGGTCCTTAAGCCATTGATTACACGCACCAATCGGGGTTTTAATTCTGGTTAATTAATTTCTTCGATTCGTTGGCTAACAATTTATTTCTTGTTAATTATTTTGTTTCCATGGCAAATATATGCATGTTTGGCTATGAACTTAGCCAACACCTTGTTAATACATAATATTATGGTATTATTATGTTTTGTATGCAAAGCTGATGAAAACCATGACCACTTGTGAATTGATTCACTAGTTATTGCATTTAATTTTAGTTTTTGGGTTTGACATTGTTTCGGCTTCTTTTGTATGCTTTTTATTTTCATTGTAGCCATTGTTTGGGAATTTTATAGTAGTTAGATGATAGGATAAATGTATTCAATTATCAAATTATTATAACCGTTGTTTAGATTCGAATGGAGCAAGAGTTAAAGGCATAAAGTCAAATTCGAAGCGGCTGGAGTGACTTCCACTAAAAATGGATTTCCCGGAGTTCTATAAAGATTTAGAGGCTGAATTCTTTTCATCTAAATAAACATTTCAAAGAAGCAAACAATGAATGTCAAGACTAATCAGTTAATGTTTATAGACATTAAGAAGTTCAAGCGAATTCGATAAGTATAAGGATGTGAATTATGCGTCAAAGGAGGAAATTGATTGTGCAAATTGCTTAAGGGGATTAATGTCATACAAAATGATTTTGCAAAATCATCTAATGCATTATACTCAACAAATACATGACTTTAAATCAATACGATTTCGGATATGAAAAAGGTAGCTCTTGTGCATCATCAAGAAAAACATTCTCCATAATGTCCAAGCAAAAGGGCTCAGTTTAGCTTTAGCAAAATTCGTGAAGACTGGAACTTGATAAAGTCATTGCTTTAAGAAAACAAAGTCAAGGTTTTGAATGATATTGTATATATAAACCGGACAATCTGTTTCAAACAATGGATATGCTTAATCGTAAAATATTGTAAAACGAGTTTTGCAAAACCTGAGTTCCTCAAGGAAAAGTCTAAAGAGCGAATCTCGTCTGTATGAATAGGTTGCTTACAATGATCAATCTTGCGTTGATGTTAACCCTGATTCTGACGAAATCGATTGTCTTGACAAAGAACGGCGATCAAAATTAAGCGATCTAATCAGACAGTTTGATTATGCTCTATTGAATAATCTTTAGTGATCTTGTTCGTTCCACAAGGAAATGTTCTGGAACACAATTTTCCAAAACATGTTAACGATGAGTCATTCAATCTACTATCTAATGAAATTTTCCAAAGATTCTTTTTTAAGACAAACCAATCTTTGTTAGAAGAATGAATAGATGAATCCATTCCCTTGGGATAAAAGTGTCAAAGCTCTAAAGAACTTTTCAAGATTAAAAAGTATGTTGGCACGATTTTTGATGGTGTGGAACGTTGCAAAACAAACCTCAAAGCACCAAAAGAAACATATTTTGGTAACATGTTCTTTCATTCATAAAACCAATTGAAGAATTTTTTGGCCCCCATAATTTGTGAAATCAATGTGATTTAGAAGATTTCACTTGTGGTTGAAAGAGGAAATGGTTGCTGATTTTGGAAATATGATTTATTCTTTGATGATGAGGTTGGATTAATCTTAAGTCTCAAATGGAACTCAAAAAAACAAGTTATTGAATGAAATCGACCGACTTTCATGGGAATATTATTATGCTGTTCACATAGGAATTTTGAGAGTATACTGATGCGACTCTTTGTACAACAGAGATCAAGAATAAGCAAGTGATCGTCAGGACGCGACCTAATATGTAAGAGAAAATGTTGATATTAAGCCGCAGAGATAACTCGTCACCAGTGACACTCAAAGTCAGCCCTGCCGAGGTGTGTGCCTTGCCTAATCACTCATCGACGCATTTTACCTACACGACGTCCCTATAAATACTAATATCTGTCACCAACGAATTTTGAATCTCTTAGAAACAATGCGGATTATCTTCGAATTGTTTACAACATTGTAAAGAAAAGTTTAAAACAAGAAAATCTTTCTAAGACACAATCTAGTCAACGTTATTTCGGAAAGTACAGGTGTGAACAGTATTTTCGAAATTCAAGACTTGAAAGCTCAATTACAAGACAGAGGCATTGCAATAAGTGAGTTGAGAGAAAACTCATAGAAGAAAACGGATGCAAAGGAAAATCTCGATTGTATGGAAACTAAGTTTTTGAAAAATCATGGTATTCGACAACCGAATGCTTTTTTTAAAATTCAAAGACGAAATCCATTTTGTGTAAACCAGCTATCTTTTCAGATTTCTTACACAGAAAGATTTCTCAAAATTCAAGCAGTTACCACACTCAAATGGGTCTAATGATTTTCACACAGATCTCAGTGCACAGAATTGTTTATCGCAGAAGAAAATAGGTTGTGCCATAACACTCAACTCCTACGATAGGAACCACTCATCGAGCTCGCTGTGACCAACAGGATATGTATAAAGTCGCCCATCCACACAATGCCACCCAGATAAAATAGACCAATAGATACTTCTATGCACCCCACCCTTCCAGTACATATAGGATAAACCTTACAAACGTGTGCTGTCTTATCCTTACAGGAGTAATTCCTAGATACATGTCGCTTCCTGCATGAACTCACCAGCTTAAAGAGCACTCATCTGGAAGATAAGAGGTCTTGATTTAACTATAGTCAAGCACCCGGAAAAGGGATAGTAGAAGCAAGAAGAAGTAGATGACCAACGTAGGAAGCTTTACGTTTTCAATAAACTAAAACGCTCTGTAATGGTGTTATGACAGTTTGAATGCTAGGACCTCGAAATGGTAAACTTTGTATGTGTTACTTGTGGAAAGTGTGTGCTGAGAATGACAATCATGATTTGTGTGTTTCATTTATTAAATGGCGTGAGAATCATTGTTCAGTTATGAACCCGCTCCTCAATGTTCACGAACGGTGCTTGAACAGTAGTTAAAGTCCCGGTCCACTAAGTACAGAAGAAAATGTCCCTCAAGTTGCTGAGGACTGTAAAACAAGTACAAATGAGCTGGAATTGCTTTAGAGTCCGCTGTTTCAGTGAAATAACTCAATGGAAATTCTACTGTTTTTCGTGTCCAACGCTCTTCCGCTGTACATGTTTCTGATAATCCGATAAACGTCCAACAAATATCACAACTTTACTTCTTCCAACAACGTTGTTGCAGATCCATCATTGACATTCATTCAACACATCAAACTCCAACTCAAGTAACCAACAGTCATTCACTGGAGACCATTATTCAAGCAGAACACAAATACAGAAAATGCTCAATTTGACGACGATGATTTTCAAACATCTTCAGTACACAGGTACAAGATCAAGTGGAGTCATCGTCTCGTCATGTTTCCATCTGTTGATACGTCAAACATGCTACGACATACTTTCTATCAACACCATCTTCTCAACAAAGTGGGACAAAAGACTCCATTAGAGCAAGTCATTAATGGAAACTTCCTTTCACACTCAGTTTAGAAACAAGACGTCAGCTAGAAAAAGTTGGCGAGATGTGTATGTCGCCATCACGTGGAGTCGAACCGACCAAAGAACATCAAAGAAGCATGGATGGATTCTTTTTTTGGGGGCATGGATTGAATCAATGCTAGGAAGGAACTTATCAGTTTGATCGAATAGATGTATGTGGGATTATGTCGGACAGACATTTGCAAAAATGTCATTAACTGAAAGTGGCCTTGGGAAAAAAGAAAAACAAAACGTGATGAGGAAAATACTATTCATTCTTAACCAAATTCGTCTTAGGTAGCTAAGGGATATGCTCAAAAGGAAGGAATTGATTTCGAAGAGTCATTTCCACCTTTGCTCGGTTGGAGCTGTACGACTGTTCATTGGTATTGCTGCCAAGGAAGTTCATCGGGAAAAACATCAGCGAATTCACGAACAACAGAAAGATTTTCAATATTAGGACTCTCCAAAGATGTGTCCATAACAGAAGCCAGAAAACCTTGGCACCCATGAGAAATCAAGGTACGTGCCTTCATAGCAGAGATGAGCTTAACGGACTTAAGCGGTAAGGAACCATGATAAACAAATTCAGGTTGGCGAACGTTACCAAAGATCACAGTCTTAGCATAGCAGTCAATGGTAGCTCGATGAGAAGCCAACCAATCCATGCCAAAAATCACATCAAAGTCGAACATATAGATAGGAACGATCATCAAAACGTATAGGGCAGTTAACATATTCATGGCCTCGAAGTTAGGAACATCATCATCCGAGTTTCTACAGGTAGTCACCATCTGAACGATCGAGAAAACGATTAGCAAACGAAAACAAGATAGGTTACGGAAGAGAGTTACGCAGAAGGAACCTAATGTCTACCCAATCCTCACAGGTCATAGCCTAAGCTCTAAGGTCATAAGACCTCGTCATGATTAACCTGGCAGCTCTGATACCATAAATTGTAACGCCCCGACCCAAAAGGGTAGAAGTATTACAAATATGGTGTGACATCAAACATCAAAAGCATTATAATCATAACACAAGATAAACAGCAAGAAGTCTTAAAATAAATAATCAAAGGATAAAAGTCAAACATGACTTAGGTACATAAGTTCTCAAAGGTTAACATATCCAAACGACATACCGAAATAACAAAGGTCTCGATAAATGACAATAATATATCAAAACTAAGAACTTAGGGAGTCACACTCAGCATCATAAACCCGAAAGCAACCCCAGATCCTCCTAGCTTAGATACCTGCCGCAGGAAAGAAATTGCGGCTGAGCTTACAAAGCTAGTGAACGATATATATAATCGAATGCAAAAGATAACGGAATTCAAAAGGATACGATCAAGGTACAAAGGATTCATAAAGACATGCTCAAAGGAATAAAATATCATGTAAGACAAAATCAGAAGTCAATTCATAATGTAAGGTAAGATGAATCAGAAAATCAAATCAAGTCCAATTACCAAGCCCAAACAAACCATATCATAGTAACCATGGAGTCGCGAACTCCCAAAATTGTGAAAGACGTAGATTGCACCCAAACATCAGTCACCAAATATCCAAACTCATATGTCATTAATCCATCGAATACAAAAACAAATCTAGGATGATCCATAACGCCCCTTAAAAACAATTTATAATCTTCATAATGTGCTATAATATCAAATGGGGGACTGTATGAGAAATCACTCACTCACACATGCGTCATGCCAAAGGTGCATCAATGGACAGACCATGATTATTATGGATAGGAAACAAAATAGTGGCATGGTTTAAACTGAAGGGTTGTTCAAGCAAAGTCATATCAAAGTTCATTTCAAAGGGATCATAGCAAAGGTTTAATGCCAAAGGTTCAAATATCAAAGGTTCAAATATCAAAGGTAGCATAGCAGGGTTCAAATAGAACATAATGACAGATCATATAAGAAAGGCAAGATAAAAGGCTCAGAGCAAATGTAGCAAATCACATAAGAAATCATGATTAGAGAGGATTATGTCATGAGAAACCTCTAACGATTAAGGTCAGATATCTGTACCTTATTCCGAAGCAATCAATAAATCAAAGAAAGAAAAACCACAGGAAATCAAAATCACTTCCTCTTGACCGAACCTAAAGAAATGATGAATTCGAATTACAAACCATTCATTTAAGTTATACTTTCCATTTTTAGTAACTTTCCATTTTTAGTAACTTTCCATTTTTAGTAACTTTCCATTTTTAGTAACTTTCCATTTTTAGTAATATTCATCATTTGAGATTCTATTAAGTATTTTGAATAGACTTAGGGACCTAACTGTCAACCTTACAAGTTTAGGGTTTATATATGAACTAACTTTCCAGATTTTATTGGGTTTAAGTTATACAAAATCAACAATTTTAGGGTTTTAAAAGTGTAAATATCAAAGTTTCACATTTTTGTTCGATTAATACCTTCCATTTTCTGTATTTACAAGTAAAACCCTTAAATTTATACATTTAATATTTAGCCCTTTTGTTTTTAATTATTAAAAAAAATCTTCATTATCCTTAATTACAAAACACAGTCTTATAGTTCAAATATGACAAATTCATACTTTATACATTAAATACTAACCAATCTTCCCTTTTCGAATTTACAATTTCAGTCCCTCTATTTTAATTAATTAATTTCTAATTACTTATTATATGTAATTAACCATTTTAATCCAAAATAATATCAATATGACATTTTATACCCCCCAACTTATTTTATATAGAAAATAATAAATATAATAACATGTCTAAAACAGACCCCATAGTTTCATAAATTACAAATCACCCCCTCATATATTAAAATCCAAATCGGCTAATCAATAAATCCACAAAACCCTAATTTAATTTTTCCCAATCACCAACACAATTATTTCCCAATCATTAGCATTAATTACACCTGGACAAAATAGCAAAACCCTAACCCTAATTCATTTTAACCATTTTCTTTCCTTTTTCTTTAATTCGAAATCGGCAAACAATGATAAATCCCCAATAATTATTCGATTTACATCCTAATTTTTCATAACAATTTATCTGATGTAATATATGATTATAATAAAACCTTAGAAATTTATAAGAATCAATTTTACATATATTATTTGTGCCGATTTCATTTATTAGCTAAAAATTAAGGTTTCGAACTATGTTTTATATTAATAAAATCAATAACATGCATGGGTAATTTTTCTCTTGCTTATAAACGAAATTTATATGATGATAATTTGGTTACAAAAATACCTTTGAGTGATTCCTTGGTGATTTTATGAAGTTATGCTATTCGGTTTGCTTTATGCGATACCCAAAACAAGACCCACGATCGACCAAGCTTTTAAACAAACTTCCCACTATTTTTACACAAATACTTGACCATTAAATTCACCTTATTAAAAAAGAGTGGCTAAGCCCTTGGAAATATCTTTGCCCCACTTGTGGGTTTTTAGGGTTTCGGTGGTGTTTTGTTTTAGAGATTTTTGCATAATCGAAAAGTGTAAAGAGGATATATTGGGGAAGTATGCCGAGGTTTTGAGCGCTTCAAAAGGCTAAATCAGGATTTTATTCATTTTGCAAATTATTTAGTATTTATCCTATTTTATTTCATATTTAATTTGAAAAGTAATAATAATTAAATATACTTATTTTCGGCTAAATATATATATACAAATATTAATTAGTTTTCTTACATAACATAATGTATTTTAATCTTACAAAATTTCATAATTGCCATATTTTGTATTTTCATAATTTCTATAATTAAAATGAAATTTATTTAAGCTTTTATGGATTTTCTTGCATTAGGGGTATTTTGGTAATTGTACACTTATTGAGATTTTTAGGTTTTACAAGCATTGTTATATGTCTTGTTGAACCAAATATGTGTTCTAACTATTATTTGTAAACTCTATGAATTCACTCAACGTTTTGTTGACGTTTTTAAGCATGTATCTCAGGTTAGGTATTGTTGATGGCTTGGATGGGACGGAACGCGGATATCAAGGACGGTGTCTCGATGAAGTAGTGTCATAAACTAAACAATGTTTTTAGAAACCAAGTCGTGTTATGACTTTTAGAATTTAATTTCTACTTTGGTATTGGGACCTATGTAACTCTGATCTTCCTTATAAATGAAATTGTGTTTTATAAACGTATCTTTGAACGTTTACTCGGACTCGTGAACATGTATTATGAAGTAGCACCCCAAATGTTGTATTCCGCTGCGTATCGTATTTTGGGGGTGTTACATTGCGGGCTAAAGACTAGAATCTAATTGGTATACAAGGAAGTGTAGTGTGGATACATCATAGAGGTGATCTCCATTGATCACTTGGTTTCATTAGGTGTTTCGCATTAAGGTGAAGGTCATCATTTGATTCTACCGATCACGCTACAAAGGTATTACTTTTCCTGTTTTAACTTTGATTGATCATATTACTCTATAGATCCGTTGATAGGTGCTTGTTCCGCTGCGTTTTATATTTGATTATATGATATTCATTTGATTCAGCACCTATAGTGGTATCAGAAGCCATCATATGATGTCATATGATCATCTTGTATGCGTAAAAATGGCTAAAAACGCGTGTATTTGATGGATTCAAAAGGATACTTTTAAAACAGCCCCTAGGGCCTATTTTTTTGAAATTAATTTGACCAATATAGGGTATTATGATCTGTTATTTTTGATCACATAGCCATTTGTTATGCATATTTTAATTGGTTTTGTTATCGGGTACGTGTAAAAGGGCCTAAATTGCGTGTTTTGGAACGATTCTTGAATTGGTTTTAAATCAGCCCTTTGGCATTATTTTCTGAAATAATATGGTTGTTATAAGGTCTTTAATACAGTACTAAGTTATCCTTAAGCCATTGGTTATACGTACAAATCGGGGTTTTAATTCTAGTTAATTTATTTCTTCGATTCGTTGGCTAACAATTTATTTCTTTTTAATTATTTTGTTTCCATGGCAAATACATGCATGTTTGGACATGGACCTAGCCAACACCTTATTAATACATGATATTATGGTATTATTATGTTTCATATGCAAAGCCGATGAAAACCTTGACCATTTGTGACTTGATTCGCTTGATATTGCATTTAATTTTAGTTTTGGGTTTTGCCATTGTTTTGGCTTCTTTTTGTATGGTTTTGATTTTTGGTGTAGCTACTGTTTGGGCACTTTACAGTAGTTAGATGATAGGATAAATGTATTTAATCAAAAAATTATTGTAACCGATGTTTGGATTCGAATGGCGCAAAAGTTAAAGGCATAAAGTCAAATTCAGAGCTGCTGGAGTAACCTCCACTAAAAATGGATTTTCCGGAGTTCTATAAGGAGTTAGAGGCTGAATTTTTGGGAGCAGGTACAAAACTCATGGGGCTACAACTTCTTCAACTGGAGCTCAGATTGGGGAAGATTCCTTCTAGGAGTTTCAGGCCCGTCAAGTCAGCTGAAATTTTATGGCAGTTTTTGGACATCATATTCATTAAGGGTTTCACTTGCTCAAGATGGTTCTTAGAGCAAGTGGGATCCCTCCTTGTGGTTGTGTGGTTAACCCTTTAGTTGACTTCTTGGTTCTTATGATGGCTCACGAGACCAAGCATAGGTTTTTTATCGGTTGAGGCTTTGCATACTTGTGGTTGTGTTTGTTTGTTTGCTTTTATATATGTTTGGAATGTATATAACTTGCAAATGTTTTTATAAAAACTAAAAATAAAAAGCAAACCAATTTTAGAAACTAAATCTCTGATTTAGTTTAAAGTTTAAATATGATTTGAAACTAAACACTTGTTTTTATATAAATAACACTAAATAAATGTTATGATTGTTATTTAATTTATGTATTGTTCAAACTAATATTTATCCCACCTAGGTTATATATTAGTCATGAAAATGAACAACTTGACACACATAAAAGATATAAAACAAGTATTACACTTAAGTTAAAAATAGTTTTTAATTGTGCTATGAAGGATGAATGCATGATTTCTCGTACACACTTTTTGATCATGTATTTATCAAAAATAATACCCGTCAAATTTAAGTCATGCCGTCCAATCAGTTGAGAACACTTGCATTTGCTTTTTACTCTGTGTGAGACGTAGGTGAATTGTAACCCAAGGTGATTATTCTCTATGCGTGAGACCTAGATATATTCTCACATGTTCTCGCATTGGATGACTTAATCGAGTTAAGCAGGTGAGACCTTGGCTCGAGGCAAGGATGGGACTAAACATGCCAGCTTGACTTTGTTTCTCCGGTTACAAATGTCATGAGTCCCATATGGTCTAAGAATTGCACAGGTTTTTGCAATTGGTAAACGTCACCTACCTATTGAATCTATCATTGCTAGCAGATCAACTGATGTGATGGTGGAACCTCAATGAGGATCTTAGCCTTTCGTAAAATTAATTGTTTTATATTATAAACAAGGTTAGTTAATTTTAAAAGGATAATTATCGAAAATACTAATATGAACTTTGTAATTTTTATTAATGACATTTATGCAACACAAACCTTAAACAAAAGTTTGTTTCCTTTCCTTGTTAGATGAAGCCAAACTAAGTCTTCTTTCCTTGTAAGAAAAATACCTATTCCTATCCTTTCTACTTGTATGAGAAAGCTATAAAAGGAACACTTGAATTTTCCAATCCTAATCAAACTCAAAGCATACTTACTCGAGAAATCGTTTTGTCTTGTTAAAAGTCTAACGCTTAAGTACGGTTGCACATCTTATTTGGATGACTAGAGAACATGTATTCTATAGCCACCAAAATGATACATCTTGAAGTGTCAAGACATGGTATGAGTTTTAATAATTAGAAATGGAAATCTCAAAAAGTCACGAAAGAGAAAAGGAAATTAATAGCATGTTTTCTAGTAGTTTTTCTTAACTCGATATTTTTCCTAAGATTCTACACACCCTTGAGGTAATGTAAAAGGAGGAATTGCATGCAAAACTTTTTAAGTTAAAGAATAACATTGATGGCCAGTCCATCATATATATAGTAGAACTTGACGCACTTCCTTGAATATCTAAGTACATGTTTACTAGTCCGTGAGGCTCACATTAGAGATAATGTGCAGATATTCAAAGAGTAGAAAAGTAAATAAATTGCTACTTGCACTTCCTTGGTATAGACACACATTTAATGTTGTCTTATCCAGTGGGAGCAATGCATTTTACTACTGATATAGATGCACATGTAATGTTGTCTAAATTCAGTGGGAGCTATGAGCTTATCACCTTATAAGTGACCCATTTTATTTCTAGCTGGTCTTGAAATAATACATTACTTTTCACATATGAAGCATTATAGTTTTAGAATAATCATTGCATATTATTCTATTAGATAACTTGTCGCTTTTTTGATGTCGTTGCCTGAAATGTTATCTATACAATGTTTATGCACGATAACTTATTAAACAATAAAGTTCTAGATATACTTGTCATACAAATGTGATTTAAGTTTGACTTAAATCATATCATATCTGTGACATTATCATATTAATCATACAAACAAACGGAAGTGTGGTGGACTCATAACCCACTAGTCTCAGGATCGTAACCTGACTCATAATCTGCTTATTTGTTTGTATAAATACTTGATATTGTGCCATGCACAAGTGGGAGAAATCCTAGCAGTGTGCAAGGTACAACACATAACAATATAACTAATGGTTCTTCTTAACCGCATGGTAAGAAAGCTAATATTCTACTAGGACTTATACACCTCGATGTTTGTCGCCCTACTTAGAACTAGTGTCAAGAACTAATAAATACCTACTTCATCATATTCACTAAAAGGTTTAGCTAATATGATTGTGTCTTCTTGTAAAGACATCAATAAAAAGTATGTAATTAACTTGAAATATAGTTTAAGCCAAGAGTTGGCGTTTAATAATACTTTATTTAATATGCTTGTGACTTCTTGTAAAGACATAAACATAAAGTCCTTGGACTGTTCTAAGACTTATAAAGTAAGCACTTGACTTGTCATGTCTCCTTGTCACGACATGTACATAAAGTCATTGAAATGTTCAAAGACTTATAACGTAATGTTAGGAATTAACGTGTTATGTCTTCTAGTTAAGACATGTACATAAAGTCCTTGAACTTCTCTAAGACTTCTATGTTATTGCATGCAATTGGTTTGAAATTACTGTTAGTGCCATTATGTTTGAACAAATTGGCAAGTATGTGAGCCAAAGGGTATTAGGTTATCCAAGGAGTTGTGATATTGTCTCATAATCCCATTACTCATAGAATACCACATCGCTATGGTATGTCTGATGTGTAAAATCAAACTCTGTTGATATTGTTTGATTTTTGATAACTTTAACTACCCTACCTCTAATATTATCAAGGTTAACAAAATTGAGTAAAGCCACATGTTTACCCAATATGGTTCCAATCAAGAAGGTAACTAAGACACCATCAGGCTATGGAATGGGAAGACTCCTATTAAACTGAAGTTCTAAATTTGTTAAGATCACATTAAGCGTGTTATTAGCAAACTAGAGTCAAGAACTGTCAACCTACATTATACATCCTAAACGAGAACAATTTTATTGTTTCTCGACTTGCTACGTATTTGGAGAAAGTCTCCTCTTACACAAAGCTCAATGGTGGCATTGTTTTGGAAAAAGTATCTTCTTACATAACCTTCTGAATGCACTAGCTAACGATATAATATATGTTGAGATATAGTCCATGAAAGGAAATCATTTTTGGAATTTGATTGATCTTTCACCAATCGATAAGACTGAGAAGCTAAATTGGTTCTTCTAGGAGAAGACTAATATGAAAAAAATGTACACACATTTATACGCACGCCTTGTGATAAGGGTTTTACTTATACTCAAGCAATTGACTATGATGAAAGCTTCTTTTCCTTGTAAGCGTTAAATGAATAAAGATATTAATTACCATACTTGATTTTATGAATATGAAATATGGCAATTGGATATCAAAACTCCTTCTTGAATGATTACCTTTGCGAGGACGTTGTGTAATCAAAAGGGTTTATGAATCCAAGTTATCTTTAGAAAATGTGCAAGTTGTAAAATCCAAGTGGATTAGAGCATGCATCTAGGAGCTGGAATCTTAAGTTTAAATCAACAATTTGATTTTAATTGAAACAAAGAGATCTCCTGAGTACACCTTAAAGCTAGTCGGAGCATTATGTATTGTCTTTCTTATATCTTATATGTTGTCAACCATATTTGGAAATAATATTTCAACTCTAGATAGATTTTTATCTTAGTTTGAATAATATTCCTATTCAATAAAATTTAAGAAATAATAAATGTTAATGTTGGAGCATACGTTTACTAAGATAAACATACGCGATTAATAAGTCTAACATAACATGACACATCATTGAGCAAGACTCAAGTTCTATCTCACCTAATGAGTTAAACACATGTTTGAAAATGTTTGGTTTAGCTAAAGTTTTCACTATGTATATCAGATTTGGTATTTGTCTATTGGAGCACTTGCATGATGCCAAGATGAACCTACAACCATAGTAACTAAGTGAAAGTCATTAGACTACTATTGAAAGAACATTCTAAAAGGCCTTTTAAGGACTAAAGACATGTTCATTGTTTACGGATTTTAATAAGGAGATTAGTGTTGAGGTTATACACTAATGCTTATTTTGATTAAGATGATTCTCAATCCTAGTCATAGCGGGATTTTCATCATAAATGATAATATTGTTGACTACACATGCTTGATTGAAAGCATTGTTGCACTATTCATTAAAGAATAAGAATACTTTATAGTTTGGGAAGCTGTTAAGAAGACTGTCTCATATAGGTGGTTTTGCTTGCTTCAAACAACCTATGTAATTTGTTATGGCGATGCTAGTATTATTGTATTAGCACTTGAACCTACATATACACAATGACAATCATCGTATTATTCAAAACCTTCACTACTTGTGAGTTTTGAAACAAGTATTCTCAAAGGTCACTCATATGACAACTAAATTGGTACTTTTTACAAAGTTAATATCTTGTACCAAACATGTTTATCATGCTAGGAACATTGAACTTTGACCTGCTAGTAGTCTTATGTATATCTGTTTTTAGTATTTGGATAATGGAACATTAAGCAGTTGTATTAAACAATGAATTGATATACCTGGTATGATTGTCTTCACATATACAACTGTGTTCTATGTTAGCATGTTTAATTCCATGAATAATTTATTTATTCTAATGTCATGTCAAGGTATGCATTCGGTGCCATCATTGAATTAAGGCAAATGTGAGTGTTCATATAGTATGAATATTAAAGGATGATACCGCCAAACTCATATGTTGTTCATTGGATGAACATTGGACTGCCCCAACCTACGAGTATTCACTACATGGATTGGCGTCAATAGTGAATCTCGCAAGTGGTTATGTCTCTCATCCTCAGACTTGAGATGCAAGTAGGTTTTGTGTGTGTGTAATGAAAATCTTAGATATGGTTCAACACTGACTTGTTGAAGGCTGTTATAAAGGCCATTTTCAAGAGGGATATGAAACACATAACGGACACGTGTAGTTAAAATAGGATTTGTTCCTCCACATGTTATGGAGTAAGATACTACTGGGCCCCTCGTTGTATTAGAACGGTATGTTATGTGTGGCCGCAACCACCCAATTGTATTTTAAGATAGCGTACTTAATTAATTTGGTAATCTAGTTCAATGTCTATATTGAGAAACAAAATTGTTAAACACAAGAATGACTTATCATCCATGTCAAATGTTTAACATAGTATCTGCAACAAAAGGATGATTGATATCTAAACCATTTAAAATGAGATGTTTAAGAAACTATCCTCATATGTTTCTGGGGGCATTGGCGTGTTGCTAGACGCTAACCTTTACTTGTATAATTACTTGATTATTATGACGTTCTTAAGTGGGAGCTGTTAGAGTATGCTTATGTCATAATAAATAATTATATGGCTAGACACATATAAGCCTATGGGGTCACACACATATACACTGAGGTACCATTTTATATATCGTGTTTATTGTATTTACGGTATATAAATAACCCACGTAACACGGGATAACTATCGGGCTTCTAATAACTAAGTATTATACTCAGTTAATTAGACTTGGAACACAAAAGAGGAGGCCTATATGAGCCATATAAGGGTCGGCCTTTTATGGTCATAAGGGAGAGGATAAGATTTTTTGACTAATCAAGTTAAATTTGATGATCTCCTAATTGATTTCCAAATTAATATGATTACAACTTCCAAATGACTCTTCCACTCTCCATCTTATTAAATTATGGCACAAACACACTCTTTCAGACAAAGGTTTTTGTGTTCTTGTTTTTCTATCACTTTGTATCTAGTTTATTTCAAGTGTGAAGTTTAAGGTTACGAGGTAAAGACCTAGAAACCATTAATTGGTATACAAGGAAGTGTAGTGTGGATACATCAAAGAGGTGATCTCCATTGATCACCTGGTTTCATTGGGTGTTTCGTGTGAAGGTGAAGGTCATCATTTGATTCTGCCGAGCACGCTACAAGCTATTACTTTTTTTTGTTTTAACTTTGATTGATCATATGACTCTATGGATCCGTTGATAGGTGCTTGTTCCGCTGCGTTTTATATTTGATTATATGATATTCGTTTGATTCAGCACCTATAAGTATGAAGATTGTTACCGATGGTATCCTTTCTACATAATCGTGTTTCCCTAGACGTCTATTCTAATGTAATATTTTATAGCCAGTTTTCTAAAGCCTAATGCGCACACTCATCAACAAGAAGCAATAGGAGATAAGAATTATAAACTATAATCAATTAAACTCATTAAATTTGTCATGCCTTAATGATGAATATAGAAGATCCATAACATCAGTAAGAAAACAATAAGATCTAATTAATTAATGACAAGTTTCATGCATTCCCAAATAAATACTAGATGAATTAGCCAAGCATACTTGAATAAGAACAATCAACAATAAGAATTAAAGACATAATAAAGATATAATCAAGAATCTAAACCATTACAAGATATTTATGGATAGAATAAGACCCTCTAAGTTGCTTGAAAAACACCTACCCAAACCTAGAATCGGACTTAGGGTTTGGGGCTTACAAAAAACGAAGTTATGAGGCTGTATTTATAGGCATACGTTGAGTCTGTTCATTCTGATGGCGTCAGGATTTTAGCAATGTCGTCGCCACGACCTTTATTCAACCATCTCGTAGATTTTCTCGTCGCGGTCCTGTGGATAGTTGAATCGTCAAAATCCGAGTTCGTATGAAGGAGTTATGGTCAAAACAATATCTACTACTTCGCGTGCAAGTTGAATGATCATCTTTATCTAGTGATGCCATCATCTCGTTGAATCTTCTAGGGTTTCTTTAAGTCGGTTAGATCTTGAAGCCGTCACCAAATTCCTGATGTCGTCGCTTTACAATCCTGACGGCATCACCAGTATTTCTGACGCCGTCTCCAGCCACTGTGAGCTCTTTTCTTCAACAACTTTGGTGTAGAGTTGTAATCTCATGCATTTCTTCTCTAAATGAGCCCAAGTCACGTGTATTTCCTTTGAATTCCATCCAAGTGCTAAAAATACAAAAAGAAATGATTAAGCACGTATTTTAGAGATATTTGCATGATTTATGGGGTTAAATGACCCTGAAAAAGTGTATAAAATGACATATCATCAAATACCTCTACACTTGGGATTTGCTTATCCTTAAGCAAATGGGCTTTTCTACCTAGACAAAAGCAATATCGGAGGCATTTAACTTACTTTTCAAAAATTTATGACACAACCAATTAGACCTCGTAATTAAAAGCACGAAAATTATATACTAGCACCTCACAATAAATGTTTGGATTCTCTCATTCTCTCGGGTGTATAATGAATTATAACAAAATGAGAATTGGGAAACGGAAAATTAACACTCATTACCTGTCATAGCATATAAATTACCATAAGCTTGATAAAAGATCAAACCTCCACCGTTGTGGCGTAAGCACCTAGGAATTACTATCAAAAAGGTCTTTAAAGGGTTGTGATGTTTGGGTGTAAGTTAAACGGAAACGAAAACGGATGGGATATATTTGGGTGGATTTGGGGTGGTGGTGAGTTAATTAATATACAAGAATACACATAGGCGTTGCTAAACCAAGACTCCGACCACTCTATGACAAAGATATACAAACTATACATCAAACTCTTTCTTTTTCTTTTCTTACTCTTTCTTGACATAAACATAAACACAAACAAGATGGCGGCCCGTACATTTTTTTCTTCTTTTTTTCTATATTTTTTCGATCTTTTTCTTTTTGTTTTTCTCTTTTTTTTTCTTTTCACTTTTTTTGTATTTTTTTCCGTAAACTTTTGCCCTGCCATCTACTGAAACATAAATAATACATGACTTGGGGTTTATAATTTCACCCCTACACTTGAGTTTTAGAACTCATAAACATAAACTAACTAATGACCCAAATTGAAAAGATCAAAATAACATGGAGTGTATTAAGCACGTATGGGGGTAATAAATTGACTTTCTTAGCCAATTCTCCATAAAATAAAAACTACCATGAATCCCAATCGTTCCAAAATTGTATACACTAATAAAAGACTCGAGTTAGCAACCACATACTCAAGTAAATAATTAACTAGGTTAATAACAATAATGTACTAAAAACGAGTACATACAAGGGAGGCTAAGGCAATTTGGGTGTAACAATTTAGTAAGCGTGTAAACAATGCTCTTCATTAATAATCTAGAATCCACCAGAAATATATGAGAACCGCGAAAAGGATAGGCTCAGAGGGGTGTACTAGGGTATCTTGTACTAAAAATGAGTACGAAGCAAGGGTGCGAGGATAGTTATATGATCGGGGAGACCATCATAACAAATACAAGTTTAAAAAAAGGTTTATCCTAGTGCCTCTTATCATTTAGCAAATCCTAATCACACAAGTGCGATCTCACTAGTGGTCTCAGGATGAATCACAAAAACAAGTTCTAGAATTTAATACACTACCGGTACACTCTCATATAGTTTTAACCGATACCAATGCTCCAGAAAAGGCGACAAAATCACACATGAACAATCAAATCCATGAACGCAAAACATGCCATTACTCAGTCCTTAACTCGAGAAAGCTAAAGGTGAAACTATCTTAGGTATCAAAAATGGATACTTGAATTCTTAAAAATCTAGCGGGGAATATCACATTTTGGGTGGAATTTTTTTGAGTGGTAGGGTTTTTGTGCTAGTCATATAATTCTAATCCATGAGACGCTAATAATACTCAATTTTCATCTATATGTGCCATAATTTTTTTTAGATTTGGGTCAAAATTACCTTCTACGCTATGTTTTGGTATATTACTCATCATTTTAAGGACAAAGCAAATGCAATTGAAGGAATAGTTTCTAAGGCTTGTTTCCCCCTACACTTAAATTGAACATTGTCCCCAATGTTCTTAAAAGTACCTAAATAAACGGATAAAGGGAAAAGAAAAGGGTAAAAAAACTAGTACTCCCCTGGTTTTGCTCAATAAATGGAGAAGAAACAAATGATCCCGGCTAAATCGTCATCCAAGAATCGTCCTCGTGAAACTCCTAAGAACTTCCGGGCTTCTAGTCATCAAATATGACCTGCAAATCAAAGACAAGAAACAACTACACCGAGCGTAAAATTCCACGGGAGATGATATACATATAAACCTCATTAACTAAGTTTAGACTCTATGAAAGCAATAAAGATAGGATGTATGTACTAATGTAATTATGGCTTTCTGCAAGAGTTAGGGAAATTACAAATTCTAGAAATTAAACAAAAATAAATTTTCAAAGATTAAAAAAACGCGAAAAAATTTGACTGCAGGCTGGTGACGCCGTCAGGAATAATCCTGACGCCAATAATCCTGACGCCGTCTCTAAGGTCAATAAAAAAAATTCTTCGTTTTCTTGGAAATTTTTTTGCACAATAGTTTTATTAGTTATTTCCTAGAAAAATTTACTGCATAGGCCACAAAAATGATTAGTACAAACATATGACTCAAAACAAACACACGACACAAGACGCGAATTAAACTAAACTATTTATTTTACATGTTTGAAATGGTTCTTAGAAACTGGATATTTTTCTCTCCTACACTTATTTTATGCAATATACCTTTGATTGCAATTAAGATGAGGTTAAAAACAAAACAAAGAATGATCACATATAACTTAAACATATAAGAATAAACAATAAATAATAAAACACACGACACTCCTAAAATGCATAGAAATAAAAGATTGGGTGCCTCCCAATAAGCGCTTATTTTTGTTCGAGTCACGAGCCTAACTCTATGCTTATTTGACGCGTAAAAGGTGGGTCTCCCCTACACTTAGCATTAAGTTCGAGTGATAGTAGTGATACACACCATTTCGATGGAAGTATGCCACGTGGGGTAAAGGTGGTGCATGAATGGTCAATGGATATACTACCTTCATCCTAAAACTACCCAGACTATATGGGTTAATGGGTAGGTCAGTCCCTCTTTTGTCTCCTAGATTTACATCTAAAGGTGAAAAATTGGGTAAAAGTTGAGGCTCTAGTTCATCAACACTAGGAATTTCCCTAGAACTAAGAAAGAGGTCATGACTACTAGTATTCAAGCCTACATCATCTAGTTGTGTTTGGTCAAAAGGTTCTACCTCCATTAGGATTCCTATAGTATCTTCTACTTCTTTCGGGTAAGTTACGGGCGGTGTGTATACATCAAATGATGGAGGGCTTGAGATTTAAAGTTCACATTTTCAAAACCTAGGTCTTGTTGTTCACGGTACTCATGGTCGGCTAAATCCTCCTCATTTGTTTTCTTAGGTAGTGACTTAAGTGATTCTATTAATTTATCCAACTTATGGTTTAAGGCGAGGGTGTTCTCCATAAGATTTTGGTACACTTGGTCACTTTTCCTAAGGGCCTCATTAAAGATATTTGATCCTAAACACGAGGGTTGATCATAAAAATCCAACCTAGGTAAAGGCTCATATGGTGCATAGATTACCCTAAGTGAGGTATTATATGGGTATGGTGATGTAAGTGGAAAGGGTGGTAATTGTGGATTCGTGTTCCCCATGATAGAGAATGGAAGAGTCAATGGAAATTACAAAGCAAACACTATATAACCCAAAATCACCTTCACTTCACCATGATTTTGATAAGAAAAATAAGATGAGAAGAATGAAAGAAAAATAGAGAGAAGTAAAGAGAGAAAAATGAGATGGTTGATTCCAAGAGTAAAATACAAATGAGACCAACACCCTCTCCACACTTGGAGAGGGGTATTTATACTTCTACCTAGGCCGGCCTCTTAAGGCTTTGTTGGGCCATAGGTTTTGTCCATTGGGTCGGGCTCGGGATTACTTTGGGCTTTGGCCTGATACACATATAATATTAGATTAACTAACGAGCCTGATACCCGTAACTTAGCCTATTACAACATATAAATAATAAATGACCGAGACCTAATATTCATAATTAACAAACTTCTTGTTTGACTCAATATTTTGAGGCTAACAATCTCCCTCGAAGTGAGTTCATTATGACACTCCTTCATGAGATCAATGAGATTATTTTTGTCATTAAGCTCTTGTGATCTTGGTCTCTGTCTTTGTTGTAGGCTTGTTTCTTCATGCTTTGTGATCTTTGATCTTGAGCCTTTGTCATTGTCTTTCGACTTTGTCTTTACATCTGAGATCTCTAAATCTTTTCCTTGTTTGTATTTAACGTCTTTTCCACCTTGCGATCTTGTGTCATGACCAACATGCTCATACTTTGCATCATCTTAAAAGCTTGCTAATAATCTCCCCCAAAACTTAATTTCTAAGGAGTTATCTTTAATATCAGAGTTTACAGAAGTATTTTTCTTTAATTCTTGAGCTTTCTTTATTCTTGAATCTTGATGCTAATAGTATGTCTTTGTAGTTTGAGCATGAGCATGTGGTAATGAATTCGAATTCAGCTGGAATGGGATACCGCCACCACCGTATAACCTGCAAGTTTGCGTTAGTGATAATCAACAGATATGGACGAGAGTGTCTTTCTCACTTCGTTGAATAAGGTTGCAATAACCACGGTTCCTTGTTAATCAGTATAAATACTGCCTATGATCAGATAGAATTCATATGAATCTTCTTGACAAGGTTTCACAGTTGCACTAGCCGTTCTCGTTACCGGAGCATCTCAAAGCAGAAAACACGGTAAGAGTGAATCAGATAGTTACTATCTTTCTGATTAAACCGTCAATTCATTTTATTGGAACAAGTTTGATTCACATAGAATCGCACCATTGTTTCTTTCCAGTTGACACAAGTTTGATTCATATAGAATCGCGCAAGTCACCTAGCGCAAGTCACCTACCAAGAGCTTGTTTAATGTTGGCTCAAGCAGGATTTCCATCTTCATGGTGAATACTTAAGTATCACTCGGATGTTCTGGCAAAATCACAAGGATAATGCGTAGGACTCTTGTTAACAGCTTGTGAACTTGATGATGTTTAACAAGTGTTTTTAATGGAATGTGTCCTAATGAGATTTATTTTTATTGATCTCTTGGCTCTAGACTCGATTAGTGCGTTTTGGTTTTAGTACTCGGAGGCTGGAGCAGACTGCCACCAATTCAATATCAACTAACTCGGAGTGAGAAAGTCAATAGAAGTCATGTGTATCTCCGTGACAAAATGAGATAAGTTTATGTTGAGAGAAACTCGAATGGCTGGGAAGGGTTGTGCATTGCATCACTGGGTCTATGATGTCATTCTTTAATATCAAAATTCATCTTTGTGAAAACCGATAGATTATGTATTGACTCGGTTTCTGCCTAAGGTGTAGGGAGGGTTTCTTTCTTTTCACCCTTTATCCATATATTTCTTTTTAATTCTTTAACCCCTTCAATGCTTACCAAGACGTCATTACTAACATCTTGTTGTGATTGTTCTAGTGTTAGCTCAATCTTAGTCGGCATTATTCCCTTATTCTCATTCATCTCCAATCATACCTAAGGACTGCTATTACTAACTATGGAGTGTCCTTGGGTAGATCCCTCCGGTTCTGGTTAGATCATAGGACTAATACCTAACCTAACCACCTTATGAATTCAGAATCATCGTGAAATTAAGATGTTGTTGGGTATGAGATCGTAACCATAAAACCTTTTTCGAAGAGTATCAAGCACTTTGAGTCGATTAGATCACTTATTATTTTTAAGATCACATTATAATTACATTTCTCCCCTTATTTTAAATACTAATTCACTTAATTTTTGAAATACCTTATGATTAAAATTTGTCATGAAAATTCTATGGAGAAATCATATTAGCATGAATTATATGGAACATTAACTTGCTCCCCCTTAATTTTACATATGTTTGACATCAAAAAAATGATACCAAGTTGTAAAATGAATATAAAATTGAGGGTTAGCATTGTTGAGCACACAATTTTGAAAGATTATGAATTGTTATTGGAGAATTCTTGAAAAATTTTGCTCAACCACTTAATCATCTTATAACATATAATCTATTGAGTAGTCATTATTATTACTGAGTTGTTATTAAGACTTTTTATAATGTTTTGAATACATAAATATTGGCATGTTATGATGTATCTAAAATCATTAAAACCTTGTTTTTCAAAAAACTCCCCTCAAACATTGACTCATTTTGAAAATGACACCAAATGTAGAAGAATTGTCGTGTAAAACTTAAGTAGGGATGGAGTGTTGAACACACAATTTTGAAATATTATGAATTGTCATTGAGAAATTCTTGAAAATTTGTGTTCAACAATTTGAAAAACATCATGTTAGAAGACTTCTCTTCTAACGCTAAGGATAAGTGCACTGAAACGTACACTCTCCTTTGTCGTTCGGGTCCGAGTTGCAATCTGAGAGCAATTACAAGTCGTAAAGAAAAATATAAATGACATGTTTTGAAAACATTTGAAACTCCTGGTCGAACTTCATTTACACGCCCGTGTCAATGTTAATCGACATTTCTAGGCACGTAAATGTTATCGATTCCAAGAGACATGTCGAGAAGATTCTTTTTGGAAATTTTTGATTTTTCTGATTTTGTATTTTCTTTTTGAAATTCTATATTTTTGTATTTGGTTTTATAAAAAATATTTACATGTTGACCTCAGCATTGTTATGTGATGGTGGAATAGTAATTCCAACTCTTTTTGTGATGTAGCTGTCTTGTCTGCTGAAGGAACAACTTTTGGAACCAGCTTTGAACTTTATTGTTCATTGCTGTGGTCGTGAATTCTGAGTTCTGAACTGTTATGATTAGAAGTCATTGCTTGTTCATCAGATCAAAATTCCTTGAAGCCCTGTGTTAGAAACACAATTTCACAGTCTAACAAGTGAAGCTCGGTCTTGAAGAAAATTGGCGTTTCATAGCTCGTTAGTTAGTTAATTAATTGTAATGTTTTAATGATGTAAACGGGCCAAGATACAAAAAGCCCAGATAAAGCCCACAAAGGCCTCCTAGGCTGATCCTCTTTAGAGTATAAATACTCTATGTTTTTCTCATTCTTAGATTAGCTAGTCAATATTACTTTTAGGGTTTCTAGCCACCAAATTGTTCTCTTTCAATTTTTCAATCAATCCTTGTTTAATTTAATCTCTTGATTCTACATATCATTGTTAAAGGTTTATATGAATGATCATGGAACCTACAATTGGTATCAGAGCCTTCAAGATTGATGAATTGATTTGGTTTGTGTTTAATTTTTTTTGTATTCGGTTATAATAAAAAAAAGAGGGTTCGAAAATTTTTGTTTGTTTGTTTTTGATTCTTGATTCATAGATGGTATGTGCTTAATCCTATAATCATCATATCCATCTCGTTAGAAATCAAAGATTTGGCTATTTGTTTCGTGGTTAGATCATGTTATCCTTGTTTTTGGTGATTCAAAAATTAAAAAAAAAATAAGGGATCGTGATTTACTAGTTTGGTGATCTTATTTTTTTTGTTCGAATAATAACAAAGGAAAAGGTGTATTGATTTTTTTTGGTTGGTTCGCATATAAAAAAACAAAGAAGAAGAAAAAGAATATTGGTCGAAATATTCTTAGTTCGTTTTTGTGCTAATAACATACCTTGTTAAGTGATTTGTTAAGGCTTTCGTGGTGGTGTTTTGCAAGAAAAGAGTGATCGGATTCGTGTATCAAACTCATCAAAAAGAAAAGGAATCGAACCAGTTTCAAAGTTTTGAATCCGAACGAGTAACCTTGTCCTTGAGCCAAACGAGTTAGAAACATCTTGCACCGAACTAGTTTTTCAACAACAAGGAACCAATCGAGCAAAACCTTTGAGAGCCGAACCAGCATAAACACTCTTCAACCGAACGAGTGGAAAACAAGGAGGGTCAAACAAGAAAACCAAACAAGCTCACACCATTGAAGACCGAACGAGTCATAACTCCTTTATGGACCGAACAAGCAACTTTAGATAAGAGTCGAACGAGTTGTTTTTGTTCATCAACCGAACGAGCCAAAACCTTTAAGAACCGAACGAAGTAAAACAAGGACCGAACGAATTAAAACAAGGAAACCAAACTAGTGAAAACTTGTGAAGACCAAACAAAGCTCAAATTTTTTTCAACCGAACGAGTACACATTTAAATTTCATTTCGGGTTTTACGGTTTCGTGACGCTTCACCGACTGAGACACGAGACCTATCTCATTGTATCGTTACTGTTTTCGATCCAAACGTGGTAATAATATTCAGACAATATCTTTGCCTTGTAAAGCCAGTAAGGGTGCGTTAAGGGTTGAAAAAGAAAAAAAAAAGAGGTCAAGTTTTTTTTTTTTGGGCTACTCGAGTGACATTCTCCAAGAACCGAAGTGAACAGTGGGTTGCAAATAAATCCTCATGTAAACCAGACGAGTGTATTGCTTGTGACAACCGAACAAGTGACAAGTACTCTTGAGCCGAACGAGTTGATTCTTGTGTGAACCGAACTAGTGAAATCCTTTGAAGACCAAACGAGTGTTTCCTTGACGGAACCGAACGAGTATTTCTTTTAGTTGAACCGAACTAGTTGAAGATACAAGAGCCGAACGAGTATTTTTTTAGTTGAACCGAACGAGTTATTTGTGTGACGGAACCGAACGAATGTACTCCTTTAACAACCGAACCAGTGAGAACTAGAAGCAACCGAACGAGTGACATTATTCAATAACCGAACGAGTGAAGTTCCAGTGTAGACCGAACAAGCCTAAACCTACTTGAACCGAACCAGTTTAAGTTTTGGACCAAACCAGTAATTACACAAAAACAGCAAAACCAAACACAAATCAAACATAACAACAATCACTTGAGATCCGTTCATTCATACTTAAATCAAAATGTCAACAGATAAAGAATCAAGTGCAGCGGGAACGGACAATCGTCCTCCCATGTTGGTTGAAAGTGACTACGAATCATGGAAAACTCGTATCGAGAGGTATATTCGTGGTAAAACCCTTGGTAAGTTAATTTGGAGATCAATCCAAAACGGACCAACTCCGCATCCCCACATTACTGTGACAGAAGGTCAAGGTGAGGATGGAGTACAAGTAATGAGAGACAAGCGAGATGAAGAGTTTACTGAGATTGAGAACAATAAAGAACTAGCTGATATTCAAGCAACCAACATTCTCAGTCAAGGGCTCCCAAGACATGTATTCAACATACTAAACCAGACTCGTACTGGGAAAGAGATTTGGGACAATGTAGAGCTACTAATGAAAGGTTCGGGAAAGTCTCTCCAACAACAGAAGGAAGAACTGTTTGATGAGTACGAACGATTTCGTGCAATAGGAAATGAGTCAATTCATGACTACTTTGTTCGTTTCCACAAGCTGATCAATGATATGAAGATTACTCAGCTTGACATCCCCACTCATCAGATGAACACCAAGTTTGTCAACAACCTTCCTCCGTATTGGGCAAAGTATGTGACCAATGTGAAGAACAACAAGGATATTTCTGCGACAACCTATGTTGAACTTTATACCTACCTTAAATCATATGAACCACATGCTATGAAGACACTCAAGAAACAGGAGCAGTCTACCAGCATTGTTGATCCTTTGGCATACCTTGCTCAAACAACACACTACCATGCACCAACTCAAACCACTACTCCACCACCACCACAATATGGACCACTAACTTCCTCCACCCCACAACAAGTCCCTCAATCAAGCAATGATGCTATGTTGGCAACCATGAACCAAATCGTAAACTTGTTGAGTGGTTTCCAAAAGCAGTTTCCTCCAACCAACAACCAGCTCAGGACATCGTCCAACTCAAGGAGTCATGCTACGGTGCATGACGGGCAGATTATTACTGAAACCGTTCAGAGAAGAGCTCCGGGTAATGTTGGTAATACGGGTAATCGAGGAACACAGAACTACGGGCAGATGACGGACAACGTAGGGAAGAAGGTGATATGCTACAACTGCCGTGGAGAAGGGCATGTATCTAGGCAGTGTAAGGAGAAAAAGAGAGTAAAAGACTCTCAGTACTTCAAGGACAAGATGCTGTTAATGGAAGCTAAGGAGAAAGGAACAGTTTTAGATGCTGAAGCCGAAGCATTCCTTGCTGATGTAGAATGTACAGCTCCTTATGATCAGCCACTGGCTATTACGACTACCAACATGTTCGAAGTAAGCCATGAGGACGCGTACGATTCTGACGTAGATGAAGGACCTCATGCAGCAGCAGCTTTCATGGCTAACTTGTCATCCACAAGTGGAACCAATGGTGCAACCACCAGTCAAGTCAATGAGGTACACACTGATGCTAATCAAATCTTTGATAATGTGAATCATCTGTTGACACATGAGATGCACCAGGAAGAACACCTAGACTCCGATGTTGAGTCGGATATTGATGACAATACGATTCCGTATCATCAGTACCAACTTGACAGCGAAGTTCAAGATGTTCCAACTGAGGTATCTTCTGCGCCACCCGGTGAGATATCCATGATTACCATCTTAGATGACTTGAGAACCCAATTAGACGGACACCTTAAGGTTAATCAGGAACAAAGCCTGGTTAATGACTCCTTAAGAGCTGAGCTTGCAAGATGCAAACAAGAAATGGTTAGTCTAGAACGTAATAAAGTCAAACATGATTTAGACCAGACCATTATTCAACGTAACAAACGGAATGCTGAGCTTGAAGAAGAAAATGTGTTGCTAAAGTCAAAACTTTCTCAAAACGTTGAGTCAATTAACTCTTTGAAAAATGAAAGTAAAAAGGTTGTTTCTGAAAAGAAGGTCCTTGAGGACAAGTACCTTGAAGAAATAGTTTGTTTAAAAAGTGCTAATAAAGTTGCAACAGAAATTTTGCAAAGATTTCAACAACCAACACAAACTATTCCAATGTTAACAAAACGACCTAACCTAGCAACACATGACTTACATAAAACAGCTCTAGGTAGTAGCAATCCGTGGAACCTCAAACAAACTATTCCAATCAGTTAAAGGAACAGCTTCAAGGGAAAGACGACACTATTAGGAAGTTGCAAACTCAGATCAACAGCATGAGCATGTTGCTTAACTTTTTACCTTGGTTAAAGGTGAATAGTTGGAATTTACCTAAGTAGTATTATTATTATATATATTATAGGTACGTAAGACTGCAATCAGTTCCTCAGAAGGAACTGTCCCGAGAATAGGTTTATTGGTTACCTGCTGAAGAACTTGCTACTCAGAAAAGTAACCCACCTAAACCTGTTACTCTTTTTGTCCGTACTCGTCCGGCAAAGAGTAAAATTTCCACTTGTTTACGAGGCTTAATCTTGTAGACCAACGTATTGACCCATGTCACGCTATCCAAGCGGCTCAGGGGAGTTTAAACCCGTTAAAGCAATGTTTATAGAACAAATCATACCTTTTTATGAAAATGTTAAATAACTTGTTCAAAAACTTAATGAAAACATTGTTACAGAAGTAACTGAATACATGCGGATATTTGACGAACTGGACACTGAGTATGAACTTTGCGTTCTTGCGAACAAGAACCTGAAAATAGAGAGAAAAAATCTTTTAATTCAAAATGACTGCTTAATTGCTAATTGTTTAGAGAAAGATATCTGCTCTATTGTGCTTGCTTCTGATATTGTTGTGCCTCCTAGTTCGAATTGCCTTTGCGAAGAACTTAGATCTAATTGTGATATGGAACACTCCAAAGTCGTAGAACTTGAAGCTGAGATTTTAAAGAAGCAACAGATGCTTAATGAATCTGAAAAATGTTGTGCCTTTATCAAAAAGAATCACGTTAATTTACAAGTTAAATTTCAAAAATATAAAGAATGTCTTCAAAACCAGAGGGTTTGTGATAATTCTAATTCAACTGCATCTAACTGTCGAAATCTAATGCTTACTCATGTTCTACATTCACCGCAAAGATTAATGCCTTAACTGCTGAGAATACCAAACTAAAAACTAAGCTGAGTGGCAAAAAGAGTAGTGGATCTACAGCCTCTGAGAAACCCAAAGTACTTGCTTCAGGGATGTATACCAAAAGTTCAAAGTACATTCCACCTCCAAAAAGAGCCAATTGGGTAAAACCAACCCCGTTGCCTAAGAAGAAGCAAGTTACTTTTCAAGAACTGGTATGTGCTTAAATACACATACCTTTTTCCATTAAAAACGGACTTAAATGACCAAAAACAAACAGAAACTGCCAAAGATATGTTTGTTTTACACTTGTGTTGTGCAGGAACGGATAACCAAGAAAAGGACGAAAAACAAAGCCAAAACAACAAAACCGGACTCGGAATGGAAAAGCTGTGAAGGACAAAGCCAAAGCAAAGCCAAAGACCAGAAAAGTCAAAGTCAAAGTCAACTCAACAAATTAACAGTCAAAACCGGAGCCGTAATTGAAGAATACTATTAGTTGCAATCTCAACCCATCTGATGGG
>BQNB010023640.1:0-61580 GCA_026074375.1 Tanacetum coccineum
TTTATTCATGCTTTAATGAATTTTTCTTGCATTAGGGTTATTTTGGTAATTTCACATTTGTTGAGATTTTTAGGTTTTACAATATTACTGTGGGTGTGATATTTATAGGAGCATAGGTCATGAAATTGCTGACTATCCTAAGAATATGAGAAACAGCAAGAAGCCAAGGATTTCTAACAAGCAGTCTACTAAACCCACTTAAAAGTGGGTTCATAAAAGAAACTAATCTGTGTGAAAATGTCTAAGTAGTTTTATCTAAAGAGGTCTGTATGGTATGTAGATAGTGGCTGTTCTAGACACGTGATAGGGGTTAAACAATATCTGTACTGATATTCAAAGGAGTCTGGTCCAAAGTGGTTTTTAGAGATAACTCTTCAAATGACACAAAAGGATATGGCTCAGGAAATTATAATGGAATCACTTTTACAAAGGTTGCTTATGTAAATGGTCTAAAACATAACTTGATCAGCATGAGTTAGTTGTGTGATGCCATCTTTAAAGTTTTGTTTACAAAGACAGAGGAAACTATTTTTAATCAGAATGATGAAGTTATCCTTATTGCTCCTATATGAAGAGATGTCTATGTCATTAACATGTCGTCATACAATGAAGGAAGTAATACCTGTTTTGTCGCCAAGACTTCTCCATGTGTTAATTAGCTTTGGTATAAGAGACTATCTAACCTTAACTTCAAAAATATAAACAACCTTGCAAAACACAATCTTATATTTGGTCTTCCCTCTATAACCTTCTTAAAGTATAAATAATATATAGCGTGTGAAAAAGGGAAGCATCACAAAGCAACTTTCAAAACCAAGAGGTCCTTTTCCATTCATAAGTCCTTACATATCCTTTAGATGGATTTGTTTGGACCTGTTAAACCGCAAACAATTAGCTACAACAAATATACCCTTGTCATTGTAGATGAGTACTCAAGTTACACCTGGGTATTTTGCCTAAAAAAGAGTGATGCAGCTGACTGTATCATGTGTTTTATTAGACAAATAGAAAACCTTAATGAAATAAAGGTGAAGCAACTAAGTAGTGATAATGGAACTAAATTCAGGAATCACACTCTGGAAGAGTTTTGTGATAAAAATGGAATTTCTCAAAACTTCTCATCTCCTTGAACCCCTAAACAAAATTCAGGAATCACACTATGTTAAATAGTGCTAGACTCCCTAAATAATTTTGGGGAGAAGTTGTTAATGCTGCTTGCTTTACTTAAAACAGATCCATAATTATGAAAAGGCATAGGAAAAAAGCCTATGAGGTGTTAAGAGGAAGAGCACCTCACATCATCTACTTCCATGTGTTTGGATGGCAAGTGAACATTCACAATTACATAGATCATCTAGGAAAGTTTAATGAAAAGGCTAATGATGGATTTTTTTCTTGGTTACTCACCTGTGGCAAAAGCTTTCAGGGTCTTCAACATCAGAAGAAAAGAAATGGAAGAAATTTGCATGTTACCTTCAGCGAAGATGAGGAACCAATCTCCCAATCCAGCACAGAAGGTGATGCTATCGACTTCAATGAAGTCAGTTCATTCCCTGATGATGAATTTCTTGAACCCAAACACAGAGATACTTAGTGTTCAGCCAATGCTGAATACTTTTCATATGCACTAGCTTTTGACAGCCTTTCAATAAACAATCACATCTCTCCTAAACCTATCACTACCTCTGTAACATCCACTCCTCTGGTATCTCTAATACTTGAGGAATCACCTATGTTTACTAATGTAGATGATGTCCCTGATTTGAATAAAGCTAATCACCCTGAGTCTTGACTCAACTGACTTTCAAGATGATGCCAGAAGACATTGTCTTTAGACCTCCTGTTCCTTAGGATAGATGGTTAAGACAAAAACACATAGACCTAGTTAACATCATTGGTGAACCTCTGCCTAGTATCACAACCCGAAGTAGAGTTAGACATTCTGCCATAGGTCATGGATGTTTTTATGTTAACTTTCTCAATGAAATTGAACCCAAGAAGCTAATTGAAGATCTGGAAGAAGAATGGTGGATTATTGCAATGTAAAAGGAGCTCAATCAAATTAAAAGAAATAAGGTCTGGACCTTAGTTCCTATGCCTTAGGGGAAAACAATTATTAGGACTAAATGGATCTAGAAAAACAAGATGGATGAAGAAGGGAATGTTACAAAGAACAAAGCAAGGCTGGTTGCTTATGGTTACAATCAGCAGGAAGGGATTTATTATGAAGAAACTTTTGTACCTGTTGCAAGACTTGAAGCTATCAGAATCTTCCTGGCTTATGCAGCCTGTATGGGTTTTATGGTATATCAGATGGATGTAAATAGTTCTTTTCTCAATGGTAAAATCTCAGAGGAAGTATATGTACAACAACTACCTGGGTTTAAAAGTAGTGATTTCCAGACCATGTGTGTAAACTGGATAAAGTTTTGTATAGGCTGAAACAAGCTCCCAGAGCATGGTATGAAACTCTTTCAACATTTCCTATTCATCACAAGTTTGTCAGAGGTACAATTGACAACACTCTTTTTACTTATAAGACTAAGAGTGATGACATTATAGTACATATATATGTGAATGATATCATTTTGGGTCAACCAGTGTTAAACTTAGTAAACAATTTACCAAGTTAATGACCAAAAAGTATGAAATGAGTATGATGGCTAAACTAACTTCTTTTTTGGGTTTTCAAATCAAACAAGATTCTAAATGAATCTCTATTTGTCAAGAAAAATATGTTAAGGAATTACTCAAAAATTATGATCGAGCTAATTGTGCCTCGGTGAAATGCCCTTATGCCTCCCCTAAATAATTTTAGCCCTGATGAATCACGGGTCTTTGTAATTGAGACTTTTTTAGAGGCATAATAGGGTCACTAATGTATCTCATAACTAGCACACATGATATCTAATTCTCCACATGCCTTTGTGCTAGGTACCAAGCTAATCCCAATGAATCACACCTTGTTGTTGTAAAAAGAATTTTTAGGTATCTCAAAGGTGCTCAAAATCTTAGTTTCTGATATCCAAAAGGATCAGCCTTTGATCTCAAAGCATACTCTGACTCAGACTATGCTGGGTGTAATCTAGACCGAAAGAGTAACTATAGGGGTTTTAAGATACTTAAAGGAAACTTAGTATGTTGGAGTGCAAAGAAGCAAAGCACTATGGCAATGTCATCAGCTAAAGCTAAGTATGTAATTGCCGCTGGGTACTGTGCTCAAGTCCTCTGGATCAAGAGTCAGCTGGCTGACTATGATATTCTCAATGACAAGGTGTCCATATTTTGTGATAATACAAGTGGTATCAGAGCGGGTGGGTTAATCTTATAACCTTGATCCGTTTAAAAATGGCAGCTCAAATTATGTTTTTCAAAAACTACTATTGGTAGAGCAATTTTTAAGAGGGAGAAAGTATATATTGTATCTAGACTAAATGCTATCACATCCATACACATCCACCACATAAATCTTATCCAAAATAAACACACACCAAATCACAAATCAACACGTCACATAAAAAATCCTATCTACAAACAAAACAAATCATCACACCCTCATTCCAAATCGACACTCAAATCATAAACTCAAATCCCGTCAAAACAAATCATAAAAAAAATGAAATCATCCATAATCTATAATAAAAAAATTCCGACCACAAATCCTATCATCATAAATTCATTCAAAACCTTATCGTCTTCAACAAACTCACACGACATCAACATCATCAAACGAATCCATAATCTCACAAACTTAAACAAAAATCCATGACACTCATATATCATATGAAACACAAATTCAAACCAGTTTATTAAAACTTTGTCCAAGAAAAAAGAAGAAACAAAAACACCCGACTACAGCAGGAGTGGTTGTC
This sequence comes from Tanacetum coccineum, assembly GCA_026074375.1. Lineage (NCBI taxonomy): Eukaryota > Viridiplantae > Streptophyta > Magnoliopsida > Asterales > Asteraceae > Tanacetum > Tanacetum coccineum. Next base: position 3,873 of record BQNB010023640.1, read on the forward strand.
AAATAGTATATGGAAAGGGTTAAAAGATTGAAAAGGGTTGTTCGAGATTTAAGATGAAAAGGGGTTGTAGGTTTCGTCCTTAGCCTGAATGGGTTATTCGAGCTTTGAAGAAACCGATTAAAAATTTTAGTGGAAAAAGAGATCGATAATGGAGCTTTTGGCTAAGATGTTGTGAGAAACTAAGATATAAGGGTGCTTGTTGCTGGGAGAGTTGGTCGATATGGTGAATATGTAATCGGAAGTGTTTAGGATGATATGGTTGTGTGTTTGAAGATTGAAAATGATGTATGGGTTTATTCAGTAAAAGAAACTGAAATGGGAGTTAGTGAAAAGAAAAAGGGTAACGTTTGTTTAGCTTTTGTTGACAGTTATTTAAAATTAGTGGGAAACGGGCTATTATTGGAGCATAATTTATGTGTTATCTGAAGCTTGTTATGTTTTATCGCTGACGCTAGCTGAACTCGAGGAACCCGCTGACCCAAGGTCGCTGAACCAATCAACCCAAGATCCTTAGAACAAGAGTTGAATCTATATAGGCCGCTGACTCTGACTAATGAGTGCTGATTTATCAGAGGATACATTATTCAGTGGGTACTAATATGGCATTAGCTGAGCTTAAGCGGGTCGCTGAGCCATAGGCTATACAACGGTCATCTAGTATTGGAATCATGTTTGGAGCTGACTAAGAAGGTTGATGAATGATAAAGAGGAACTGACCCAATTCGATCTACCCGTTGATCACCGTAGTGGGTATTGAAACCATTTTAGTGGGGGCTAAAACTTGGGAACTGGTATTGAAATAGGTTTACTTAGAGGTTATAGTTTGGGATTGCTATTTATGTCTTTGAGATACCTGTAATAGAGGTTTTGTAGATAAGCTTGTGATTCGTCGTAAACGACTAGTCGAGTAATATATATAAGTAATCACGTCGGATAAAAATTACTTTAGGAAAAGTAATAGTTTATCTCCTGGATGTCGTGTCCAAACGAGAGATGAATTTGAAATTCACAAAAGTGTTCCCAATTTAATGCTTGAATATCTTTTAACTTTTGGTTTTTAATTAAAATTAAATATAAAATAATACTAAACTAGATTATACTAATTAATAAATAAGCAAAGCAATCAAACGGGGATATATATATATATATATATATATATATATATATATATATATATATATATATATATATATATATATATACACACACACTAGCTTAAAGACCCGTATAACCCCGAGTGTATTTTAAAGAATTTATTTTGTAAGAAGTTACGTGTGTGAATAAAATAAGAAAGCAACGAACGTAAATATGCTCCATAAATATCTAGAAGAAATTATGAGATAATAAGTGAATTATTCAATAAACAATTGAGTTTGTAACAATTAAAATAATAAACATTCATGCATTGTCGTCTCTAAATTTGATAGTCTTGAATAGCAAATGACATTCGTGAGCGCTAATCAAGTTGATAGCTAATGTCCATTCTGTGAATACCTAATAGTCCATAGAAAATGTAAGTAAAAGTATGTTGTGATTCATAATATATTAGAATTTAAAATATAGTATAAAACATGTGATATGTATGTTGTACATACCTCATGAACTTGATCATAGACCTTGAAGTACTTATTTGTAGACGACATTTGTAGAATTTTAGAGATACCATCCTGATCACAAACAACAACTTTTAAACCTATTTTGCTTTTAACTCGTGAAACAATGCATGGTTGTCCATGTGTGAAAAAAGGACGTAGCAGGCTCAAACCAAGTTCTAAAAGCGATTGACCCGACTCTTTCTAATCTTCATGACAAATGAAACTGACATAAGATATTGTTTCCTAACAATCTTAAGCGGTAAACGTTTATCGGACGGAGTAATTCTCAACCTTGGTAAGATAACCTTTTTTTCCAAAGTTTGTTCCGTTTATGATTTGTGCCTGAAAAGAAGTTTTTGTTAATTTAAGAACTTGGAGTCTTGTCACATTACATAATTCATTTGTTTGAACAATATTTCTCAAAAACGGGACTCCTACTTTTAACACATGTTTGTGGTTTGGAACACCTAAGAACTTCAATCCATTGATAAATTCTGGTGACTATCTACCTTGATAGACCTGTGAAATCCCGAGGATCTTTAGAGGAATTATTCATTAAAGAATTACGTACGTAAATAAATTAACAAACAACAATTATCAAAAACATGTTTATAACTATTAAAAAATAAGCGTATATGTTTCGTCTTATCTAACCGGTAGATAATCTTGAAGAGGCAAGGTATGTAGTCAATGTCAAACACTCCAATAGTTATGCTCTTTCCGTGGACACCTAAAAGTTAAAAAAATAAAATCCAAACCAAAAGAAAGTTGTTGATAAGAGCATATGTAAAGTTAGGAAATGATATAAAACATGTCATTTATATAGTTGTACATACATTTTGAACATTTATTATATACTACCTTCAAGTACTTATTTTTAGACAACGTTTGTAGTACTTTTCAAGATATTACCATATGCATCACCAATGACAACCTTAAAACCACTTTTAGAAATGTGAGCAACGTTTAATCTAGACCAAATCCGATACCACTTTTTAACATTGTAGTCACCTTGAGTAGGAATATATGTAGCAATATGTAGTAAGAGGATATATCATTTTCTTAGAAAATTAGAAACCCGAAAGAACAATCAACAAATAGTACTACGTTAGCAAGCTCACTCTTTCGCAAAGTTCATAGAAGTCAAAAAGGGATACTTGCATGCAAAATCATTTGATCTTTTATTATACACATGCATCCAATTTAAAATGAAAGTTAAACTACAAAGACAAATGTAAGAGCTATAAATTAATTTTGTGTCCAGGTGACCAATATTTATATAGGAACCTAAATGGGTCATATCACATGAGTAAAAAAATAACAACAATTCAAACGGTAAAAAATACGCTTCATGTATTCTTCAAGTTCAATCTTATAGGAAAAATATAGGGTCAATGTCATAAAATACCTACGGAGTATCAAAATTGTCCCGACTTCACCAACGAACTAAATTTCATCCTACCTACACCACCGAACTTTCAAATATTGTTCTAATATCACCCATATCATAAATTTTGACTGACGCGTGGCAGTTACCTTCCACGCTGGACCGGTTTTTTTATTTTTATATAAACTAATTAAGGGTAAAAGCCATAAAATACCTATAAACTTTCAAAATCGTCCCGACTTAACCAACAAACTAATTTTCTTCATGCCTAGACCAACGAACTTTCAAATATTGTTCTGATATCACCCATATCATAAATATGTACTCCATCCGTCCCATATTAAGTGTCCATAATGGAATGTTTGAGGTCTTTTTTCATCAACTTTGACTGTAAATATTTGTGTTTGTGTTATATAATACTTTACGAAAATTATACCAATGAAAAATACATTCAAACCTCTATCAATTCATATATTTTGCATCAAGTATCATATAACATAAAAAAGAAATAATTAAGGTCAAAGATGAAGAATGTTTGAGGTCTTTTCTCATCTTTCACACCTATTTCATACCCTCTCTCATCACCACACTCTTCACCCTCACCACTGCCCAACCACCACCACCACCCACCGCCTCATGCAACGACATCTTCTTCACCTACACCTACACCTCCGGATCCATCCTCTCTCCAACCTGACCTGACCCATCTACATGAACCCGCATCCTATGATACCCCATAGCCACCAGCCGAGAACCCTAACTAAAATAGCGCAAGCATATCATCATCTTTAATCAACCTAAAAAGTTGCTTGACATTGAAACACATCAATCCAAATGGTTGAAAATTAATCAACCTTCTTCCATTTGACCTCCATTTGATTTACCAGTTATCTGGTCGGTCATTATTTCATGGCTTAAACCACCTTATCTCTACGTTATTATTAACGTGATAATATTCATAATAGCTGCATCAACTTGTTTCCAACACAACAACAATAATAATGAGACCAGCAACCAGAATATAACACAACTGCAAGTGGGTTCATTCGTTGGTCTAGATAGTACAAAATTTAGTTCGTTGGTGAAGTCGGGACAATTTTGAAACTTCGTAGGTATTTTATGACATTGACCTAAAGAAAAATAGTGGTGGTGATGGAGGAGAAATGGTTGAGGGTGATGTGGAATAAAAAAAATAAAAAAAATGACGTGGAAAATGTATCCGGTCATATTGGTCATATTGTCACATAATAAACAAGTTCGTTGGTCTAGACAGTACAAAATTTAGTTCGTTGTTGAAGTCGGGACAATTTTGAAACTTCGTAGGTATTTTATGACATTGACCCAAAAATATAATGCTAAGCAGGGAGTTGTCGTAAGTAAATGTCTATATTAGTTATTGAACAACCAACTTTCCAAGAAATTAACAAATCAATAGCAACTTGGGTTTTATTCGTTTCGATGCGTAACTCATAATTTGAGTGTTTGGATGGTCTATCTAATACAATGAGGGTTAATATCAACAAATGTATATATTAGTTATTTTTACATTATAGGATGTCTTTCACACGAATATGAGAAATGATTTACATTTTACATAGAAAATAATGATTTACATCTTATGTACAATGTTGCATATTTTTGTAGAGCAACTGTCAACCTTTGTTTGTTATTTGTATTTTGTTTCTTTAACCTCAATAGACAACTAAATGACTAATACAAAACTAAATTGTAAACAATCGAGTGAAATGCTGCTGAACAATTTAAAATTAGCATGGATTCGTATAAAACCAACATGTCATGTTTAGATAGGAAACATATGTAGTATATGAGAACTTACGGTTTTCTCCTTGTCGTCTTGGTCCGAGTGTATTCAATTTTCATCTCTAAGTGTCGATGATAGAACCCATGTAATGACCAACTTTTATCGAACTGGGAGAAATACCTGTAGTTGTTGGACCTGCACAACACATTGAATTACATAATCAAGATCACGTAAATGAAATAAAAATCCAACCTTGATGAGAGTTTAGAAGCATCAGGTTATAAGACATCAGTAAGAAAGTCCATTGTTCTTTACTTTGTCTATTTGATGGATAGTTAATCAGTTTTCTAACTTTCATCCAAATTCAAGGTGTTTGGTGCCATTCATTTCTAGTAGGGGTAACATATTATCATCTGAATCCGGTCAAAGTAAACGCACAGTACAATAAGAGGAACATGTTTAATTAACTTTAGAAGTGACAAAATGGATGGGTTATGGTAGTTGGGGAAAGGGTAAAATGTCTTTCATTGACTCAACATACTTACTTGTATTATGAAGGTCTTATGAAAAAATTTAAAATACACTTTTTAATAGCAAACCCATGCACCTCCGTTCCCAGTTGGTTACTGGTAGACTAAAGGACACAATCTAATCCACTAATTCATAAGTTTATGGTTTAACTTGTCACCTCAACGACAGAGTATATAGAGCATGATTCTGATTTGATTTTTCAAAATAAGTTAGATGTCGTTTTTCCTTACTACTAACAAAAAAGCAAGTCAAGCCGCAAAAGTATGCACTAAATGAAGTGTTGTGTTTGCTTTGGTATTTATGTTTTGATTTGTTTTGACGATCATATTCCCAAATTCAATCACATGCCTAAATTCAGTCACATGCCCAAAGTCGATCACATGCCCACCTTCCTTCACGGTCACATGCCCACCTTTCGGGAAATTACGTATTCAAAACATAAAATTTCCTTAAACAGTGTCATGTTTCCCTTGGCACATTTTAACATATTTCGCTTGAGAAACAGAACTGCATATTTTGCTTGAAATCTACACATTTCGCTTGGTTTAAGAAACATGTTTCGTTTGAGAAAAAATTGCACATTTCGCTTGACAGGAAATTGCACATTTCGCTTGAACTCTTCCAACATGTTTCGCTTGAAAAAATTTTGGCAGCATTTTGTTCCATAAATATTACATATTTCGATCAGAATGTGACTTGACTTGCATATTTCGCTTAATAATACATACTTCGTTCCAAAATACATATTTCGCTCCATTCAAGAACACATTTCGCTCCCTTCAAACATGTTTCGCTGTCTTCAAAACACATTTTGCTTCCTTCATCACATGTTTCGCTGCCTTTAAAAATTCTTTAAAAACCCAGAAATTTTTGATCTAAAAACGTGTTTTGATACCCAAATAAGTTGCTAGTACATATAAGACTAACAAAAATACAAGTTGATCGTCGTAAAATACACGTTTTATATCAAAAAGTAAGAGAAAAAGGGGTGCGTTCGGTTTGAGTTTCTTACCAAAAAAAAACCACAAACACCTCTGATTCAGTAAACAACGATCACGATATGCTCCTAGGATCTGATGCCAAGTGTTAACAATAAGATTTCACTAACAAAAGATGATCCGGAGGTCAGGAAGGATAGAAATGAAAGTACGCCATTTTATTAGAGAGAGAAAGGAAAGAGTGTGTGTGTTTTCTAGAGAGAGAAACAACACACACTTATGAGACAAATGTTTATCCTCACCACTCCATTGAAGTATGACGTGGGTATTTATAGTCCTAGTGACACCTAACTATTGTAACTTATCATTTTTAGTCCCTATGTGTCACACTATAACTAAACTATTGTAATTCCAAATATATCACCATATTTTAAGGCTAACAATCTTCCCCCAATATGTGGACATACGGAATTACTTACAATGTTCCTATCATGTACAAATACAACACAAATAAAGTCTTCCAAAGCGCTTCCAAAGCTGAAGATGTCTTCCGAGTTCTCCTTGTCTTGAAACTTGTACTCCAGCTTGGATCTTCAGTGTCTTTACTTGTACAGGAACCATTGTAGTATGCACGAGTTGGATTAACTTCCCCCCAATTCATGCAGCATGTCTTTGCCTAATTTTGTCTCAATTTTTTCCTTCTTTTTTACCATCCTATTTTCTCCCCACCGCACATTCACAACCATCCCCACCGTTCACCACCCCTCCTCATCATTCACCATCATTTTCCATCATTAACCATCGTTTACTATTGTTTCCCGCCATTAACCACCGTTCACTGTCGTTTCCCAGGATGTATCATCGAATACTTTGAGTATATTAATCTTTTTGGTATGTTTATTGCCTGTATTTTTCAATAATTTGTTTCATTTTTGTGTTTTTGTTGATCTAAATATGTTATTTTCAGAGTATAATTATATATATGGAAAAAAGGTTGAGAAAAAAATGATACAAATCATGTTTGAGAAAGAGTACACAATGTGTTTGATAAAATGTGTCAACGAAATTATATAAGTGTGATGCCCTAATTAAACTGGTGTTAAAATGTGTCAACTTTACACATTTTAGGAGCCAAGATATGCTTTCCTCCCTCTCCCAATCAACTATAGTCTTTATTTACTATATGTGTCCATGCTCAACACCGGTAAAGGTATTGTGCATGACAAGGTTGCACATTTGTGTTGAGTTAGACCTTTCTCAATTAGATATAATTGACTCGGATATTCCTTAAAAATTTGCTATATTCCAAGGTGTAGACACCAAGCTTATTGTGAGTTTGTGACTATGGTTTTAACTAGATTTTCATGTATGTAAAGAAATAAAAGGATCTCTTTGGTTTATATCTGAAGTTGTAGAATCCATAAGTTGCACAATTTGCTAAAGCAACATGTGAGAGTTTAACTCGGGTCATCTATGATAAAGAGTCTCATTTGAGCCTAATTTCATGTGTGTTCCAATCTCTGAGTGCAATCACGAGTGCATACTACAAAGGAGCTGTTGGTGCTTTGCTGGTGTATGATACAACACGCCACATCACATTTGAGAACGTTGAGAGGTGGTTAAAAGAGCTTAAAGACCATAGCGACTCAAACATTGTGATAATGCTAGTAGGAAACAAGGCAGACTTGTGCATCTTTAGAAGGAAAATGCATTACTTATCAAGTTCTGAGCAGACAAAAATACAGTAATTAAAAGCAGTGGTGCTGAGGTGCGACAATTGATGGTTACTTTGCAGATGATGAGGCACCAGAATTTGCAACTTGCTCAGTTAATCACTCGGCAGAACTAAATTTAATCAAGGAATTGCAAAAGCTCTAAATCATGAGCGTGGATGCAAAAATGGCTTGCTTATCGCAAAAAACCTAGAGTGGAGGGAATGCTAGAAGCCGCAACGTGTCAAGCAAATAATAGTGATGTAACTGAACAAGAGTAAACAGAAGTATGCACATTAGTAGAAAACAGCGATGACAAACATCTTAACACCAAGAGTAGCCCAAATATCAGAAAGTTTAGCGCCTTCTGAAAAGATTGACGATATTGACATGTGTAAAGTTCCATGCTTTGAACAACATTTAATCTAAAATGACACTTTGTATAGATCCTTAAAGAGGACGTATGTTTAAAGTGTAGAAATATGGTCCAACTGGATGACGTGAGTTTGGATTCTATGATTAAAAGACCTGAATGTAAAACAATGGTGAAAACAAAGCAGATTCATTTTATAATAAAAACCCGAACGTACACTAATGTAGGTATAGTACTCACTGATGCCCTAACGAGTTCATCAATGCCTTATATATATTATACACACTGATTCCCTAATATGGTCATTGATGATATAGTTAATGCATCTTTTAGTTTCTTCATCTTCAACTTTGCCAGCCCCTTCATCTCTTCCTAGAATTACATTCTTAATCATGTCACGCACTGTTTCCCAGGTTTTTATACCACGAGTTTATTCAAGAAGTTGACTTGCACTAACATAAAATTTGCAGTATTAATGTATATAGTTAATGGCACAACAAGTGATCATATACACGCTACCTTCTAATTAAATTTATAATAATAATGTTGTTTATGTTTCCAAAAACGCATGTGATACTAAACCATTTTCGTCATAGTCAATACCTTGAGACACCTTACTTGATCTTCCCATGCCATGAATGTTTCCAAATCACTACTCATAGCGGGTGGAGCCAGTGGCTGTTTACCTAATATAACCTCACCCGTTGAACCATTAAGTGAAATCCATTCACCTTCTCTAATCACCAAATCACTGATCAGTAAAATCTGTATGAAAATTTTTTGTTAATGGCCTTCAAAGTGTAATCGAGAGCTAACCAACTTTAGGAGGTGTTTGTCATTTCCATATAAATAAGCAGGTACCAATATGCTTACCTTCATATCATCATTTACACGAATATCAGCACAACCAGAAACACAACATTTTCCCCAACCACGCGTCACCACTGCTGCGGGTGATGTCATTCCACCTCTAGCTGTTAAGATCTCAGCCGCTGCGTGCAGACCACCAACATCTTCTGGGCTTGTTTCGGTCCTTACCTTCATTCGTCCATATAAACTTTTCAGCATCAGCACTATGATATTTCACTTTACAGCTAACTAATTTAAGGGTGTAAGATGCATACCAAAATGGCACTTTTTGCTTGTGCTTGCCATGATTCAGCATCTGCGGCACTAAATACAACCTGGCCCACGGCTGCACAAGGAGATGCTGGCAAACCGGTGGCCATCACTTGGCTTTTGTAAGCAGATGCATCCTCAAACTAGACAACAAAATTGTATTCAGTAATAAATGATCAAATAAACTTGGATTATTTTTACCAAAATGACCCGTTTTGACCCATTATGCAACCCACCTAACCATCTATATTGTCACCACTAAGCACAAGCATTATACAATACCTGTGGATGAAGAAGCTGATCAAGATGTTGTGGCTCGACTCTCATAATTGATGTTCGTGTATCAATTAGCTTTTCGTCCACCATATTTACTGCAATTCTCACTGCACCTTTTCTAGTATGCTTCCCTGATCGACATTGCAACATCCAAAGTCTATTTTCTTGAACGGTGAATTCAATATCCTGTGCGAAAATACCCAAAACATAATTTAACAAGATTTTTTCGATAGTTACCATCATGTCTTTGTAGTGTCGTTCTAAGATCTCACAGTTCACTACAAGCTCTTTGTATGCTTCGGGCATATAATTCTTCATGGTGACAATATCTTGTGGTGTTCTGGTTAATACTCTTGTACTTATTGGCCCTCGGACTGTTTACTGACTAAATGAGTCCATATGGTCGTGTTTTATCTCAACAGGTCCAATTATTCTTTTTAGCTATAAGCGAAAATGATAAAAGGCCTGGAAAGAATCCTGATGTTTATATGCACTATATAAAACCTTATTACTCATTTTATTCAAAGATTTTACTTGCGCATTGATTAAGAACTCCCTGTATAGCTTGTTTTCACCCGTGCTTGTGTTCCTAGTAAACAAAATACCGGTTCCTAAATTGTCCCTCATGTCGCCAAACACCATGCATTGAATGTTAACTGCAGTCCCCTTCAATCTGGTTATCTGGTTAATACTCTTGTACTTATTGGCCCTCGGACTGTCCTAGGAATCAAAAACTGCGTTCACTGCAGCCTTGACACTCCATGTACACGGCAGTCATCAATTTTTGACTTGATACATAATTTTTGGCTTTAGTCTGCACTCCCTATCGAATGTTGTCCATGAGCTTCGGCTAATCTATCACGCAGAATCTCCAAAGTGACCTAATTATGAGTTAAAAATGAATATTACATGACTAATACAAAAGATGAAACTAATGTAACAGGCTGAAACAAAGTGCAAGATCCGATCTTGATGAATAATGATTAACGTTGACACAATTATAAATATATTAAACAAAGAAGAGGGTATATAGATAAGCAGAAGAAACGAGCCCAAAGCTTATCCTTCCAGTCATTGAGAAACTGTGGCTGTGCCTTCATGAGTGCAGAGCAAAAGTCACCATGTCTATTCACGTCTTAGCACCGGTTCTCAAAGTACTTGAAAATTAGGTAACACTGGTACTCGGGGTTCACCTTTAGGTGTTTGTAGATGGTGATTTATCTCTAGTGCACGATCTTTTCAGACAAATATCTGGCGTAGAATATGAATTTTGGCTTGAATAAGGTGTACTTTGGTGCTTTGGTCAAGAATGCCAAGTTGAAATCCGACAATCCCTTGTTCAAAAATCTGCAACAAAATTGTACTTAGTAAAGTATACATGTTACAATAAATCATTACATGCTTGCTAATCATTAGTATTTACATAGCCAGCATGGCGTGCTTCGTCCCTGGACATAAGAGAGAAGATCTCTGCAATCACTGGGTTTGTTTTCTGCATACCCAAAGAAAGACTTGTTTGTTAGTTTTTGAACTATCTTTGAACCATTTGACACCATGAAACCACATAACACAGAAATACAACGGACAACACCCTAGCAGTCCAAGCTCTTTAGTATTAAGAGTGTTTGAATTTTGTTTTAAATTCATTGATCACTAAAGAAAGAAACTGACTAGTTGTACTAATCAACTAAATATAGGAGATTGTGATTTAGTCATTTAGGTAGGTCTGCTGCATTAAGTCGCAACTAATCATTTTAAATAACTTACATAAGTGTAAAACAATGGTGTACAACTAATTTTACAGTACCATTACCTAGAATTGAAAAGAACTGATGATTAAGGGTGTTTGAAATTACTTGTTTTTCTTGCATCTATTTTCTGCTTATGTGTTCATGGTAGTGTTTGGATAATTTAGTGCTTCTGTAATTTTTTAATAAGCATGTTGCGATTATCTGATTTTTTTATAAACATATTGAGTCAAAATTAATTACTTATCAGAAATGAGAGAATTCCATAAAAAAAAATTGCACAAAAGTACTAGAGAGATTACGACGCTAACCTCAATATCAAAAGCAAACAAACTACAAAAAAATCTAATTCCACATGCATCAGGAACGAGATCAAAACATTGTCTAGAACTACTTTTGGATTTCTGTCTTCCGTTGGTATGAAGGCATTGGAACACATGAAGAGAATTGAAAACAAAAGAACCAAAATGTGGGAATCCAACGTAACCAGATGGTACTCGAGCAGCTCAAACAAGACCCACAATGCAGTTGCTCCAGCGAGTACACCAGTAGATATCTTATGGTTCATCTACAAGAATACATCAGCAAGTGTATGAAATACCAAAGAGAACATTAGAACCTTTTGGAAAAGAATGCAGTTAGATTGCTTTTCGAATTTTAAACATGACGAGCACAATTACCACATAAATGATGATATTAGAAAACTCATATTTTTAGCTGACAAACTATCATGAAAGAAAACAATGTAACCCCTAAAAGTGAAAGAAATAGGAAGAAGTCGGTTAGATTGCCTTCATTGTAGTTGGCAAAATTGGTCCAACTTATTTGAAAATACATAAATGAAAACCACAAAATGTTATACCCTTATCAATGAAATAATGTGAGATACATTTATTGGTGGTCATGTATTTTATCCAGCAATGGCAGAACAAAGCCTTCTAGGTTAGAGAAACGACTAAGGAGCTAATAAAAAATGAGAAAAATATTGCTAGTCAAGATGGCTATGTCGGTAGGGCAAGCGGGTAAGGAAATTGCAATTATGTGTCGTTTGCTATTATGAGTGTTTCTAAATATTTATAATGCATACAACCTCCTAAATTTAGATATTCTCATAATATAGTTATTTTTATTCATATTTATGCATTCATTATTGAAAAGAAATGGATAAAAGGCACTTGGACCATCCGACACAGCCAATTTAAACCGCACTGATAGCTCTATCTCATTACATGACTTATACATACTTCTCCACATAAAATACACAAACGGATGCTTTAAAATATACAAACTGATGTCCTTAAATATACAAACGGATGCCCTTAAAATAATCAAATGCCTTTAAATCATACAAATGCCTTAATGTGTATAACTGATGCCCTATACAATTTAAACTGGTTACCTAATACAACCGTAATACATATGCACAAAACAAATAGACTGATGCCTTAATACTTTACGTCTTAATACAAACGTAATACATATGCACAAAACAAATAGACTGATGCCTTAATACTTTACAAACGGATGCCTTAAAGAAACTAATTGATGCCCTAATATAATATTAAACTGGTGCCTAATACAACCATAATACATATGCACAAAAAAAATATACTGATGCCTTAATACGTTACTAACAGATGCCTTAAACAAACAAACAAACTGATGCCCTAATACAATATTAAACTGATGCCCTAATACAAACCATAATACATATGCACAAAACAAATAGACTGATGCCTTAATACTTTACTAACAAATCAAACAAACTAATGCCCTAATACAATATTAAATTGATGCCCTAATACAACCATAATACATATGAACAAAACAAATAGAGTGATGCCTTAATACTTTACTAACAGATGCCTTTAACAAACAAACAAACAAACTAACGCCTAATACAATAATAAACTGATGCCCTAATACAACCATAATACATATGCACAAAACAAATATACTGATGCCTTAATACTTTACTAACAAATGCCTTAAACAAACAAACTGATGCCCTAATACCATATTATACTGATGCCCTAATACAACCATAATACATATGCACAAAACAAATAGACTGATGCCTTAATACTTTACTAACATATGCCTTAAACAAACAAACAAACAAACTGATACCCTAATACAGTTTAAACTAATGCCCTAAATATATGCCCTAAATCATTTAACTATATGCCGTGATTTTAACAAACAACTGCATTGTATATAACAATCTTCTTATTTAATAGTTTCATGATATCCTGATGCCTTAAACTATGTTCGACTAAATAAATTTATGGCTTCTTCATAATTCAAGCCTGCCAAAACCAAGAGATAGTCGATCAAAACACGAATGTGTCATCAAGAACCTAAAAGCTTATGGATAAATATCTAATTTTAAAGAAATAAATTTAATATTTGTGTGAAATTAGATTTACTTGTTTATAAGGTAAAATTGCAAATCTGTACCACGTGTCAGAATTATGAGAATCATCACATTTACCTTTCTAATGGCGGCAGTGGTGTTTCCGACAGCATCAAGGAAATTGGTTCTTTCACAAATGTGATGGATCATTACAGCCATTTCAGCTATCCCACCAGCATTGTCACTAATCGGTCCATATGTATCAATGGCCAATCTAGTAGTTATGGTGCTTAGCATTCCAAGAGCAGCTACAACAACACCATACATTGCAGCCAAACTAAAACTAAATACTAAAACTTAAGATTATTAAGTATCAGCAAATTTCACAAACACATGCCCTAACCTAAACAAACACATGCCCTAACTTAAACAAAACAGATGCCCTAACTTAACATACAACTAAGTATACAACTAAGTATACTTCAAAATATTGATGTTAGCCACGCATTATCAGACAATTCAAAGATTTTTTAAGTATCCACTTTGAAACAAGCAACTTCAAACTATAAACTTTTTCACTCATAAAGGAGTGTTTGGAATTGCTTATTAAAGATACTTATTTCACTTAGCAATTTAACAAAGTTTAAATAAGCAAGCCCAAATTCAGGTTTGAGAGTACACTTTTGAAATTTAGTTAGGATAAGCAGTGTAAGTATCCTTTAATAAAGAAAAGTAAACAGTCGAGCTAAACTTGTAGATATATGACTCTATACCATATCAGACATCATGAAAGCTTATCAAGATCACATAAAATATGGAAACTAACCTTAGCAAGCACAACATTCATGAAATCACTAGCATCAGCATCTCCATGTTCTAAGAATCGTAAAATACGCAGCAATCTTAGGTGGAGAAAATGGTTTGCAACGCCAGCAATGTCATATTTAGGATCATTAATCACACTAACAATCATACTAATTAGTTGAACAATCATTATGAGTTCAATAATCTTTATGCAATATTCCATACAAATGCTTATTTTTTTAATACATATGCCTTAAATAATACCCTAATGCCCTAATATGGTACTAAAACAGAACAAACAAGCTGATGACCTAAAACAATATTAAAACAAATGCCATAAATATATTGATACTCTCATACATTCTTAGAACAAAGGCCTTAAAACAAACTGATTCCCTAATACAATATTAAAACATATGCCTTAAACAATTAAACAAACAAACAGATTCCTAATCTTTACACACAATAACTTGTAACCTAATGCTTTAAATATACACACATACTCCCTAAGATGTCATATCATACAATAATAAACATGAAAGCAGCAAATTAATGCATCACGGTTATAAAAATCTCATTTAGACATTTCATCATACATATGGTGTGCAACTTTAATAAACACGTTTGTCATAAAAAAAATTGTCAGTTATGTCCAATATCTTGTAGAAAAGATCATGATATGATTATCAACTATCAACAAAACTTCAAAAATCATTTAATCTTTGATTTAAAATTGATTTTTTTTAAAATTAATTACCTGATGATGTGTGAAATGAGTGATTGGGTGATGACGGGTAAGTGAGTGGTGGCGCTTGGACTGTATGTAATGCTAGTGGCCGACATTTCGATGGTGGTAGTATCCGGAGTGGTTGTAACTGGGTGTGTGTGTTTGTTGAAGGTGGGGTGTGAGTGTGTGTATATGACGAGGAAATCTGTAGTGTTTCCCTTATTTTCAATCTTTTTTATTTTGTACCCTTAAGTTTGATAAGTTTGCAAAATCTACCCTGTAGTTTTGTTTTCTAGGTTTTCTACGAATATAAGGTTTTCTCTAGAACTCATCCATATATATATATATATATATATATATATATCTATATATATATATATATATATATATATATATATATATATATGTAGGCTTGGGCTCATGAGAAATACCTTATTTTGGTGGAGAATAAACCCAGAAAAACCTAGAAAAAACCAAACCATGCCCTAAAAAAACCAAACATATGCCCTAATTTTTCAGGCTTAAAAATTGTTTTTGCAGGCCCATATGGGGCCTCGATGTACTCTCTGGTAAACCAAAACAAAAACAAACAGATGCCCTAAAAAACTAGGGCATCTGTTTGATTTTTTTAGGGCATCTGTTTGGTTTTCTGGGTTTTCTAGCAAAATATGGTTTTCCCTAGAACCCATCCCTATATATATATATATATATATATATGGGCGCGTTCAAGTAAGAAGGCTAATTTTTGTGAGAAGGAAAGAAGAGATCTTAGCCCTCCATTCATCCCCTCTTTTTCTTCATCTGATGGACTAGATTAATCAACAAAATACACTAAATATGCTAGTAGGGGTATTTTTGACATTTCAAATCACATAAACTCGTATATAATTAAAAAAACACACACACATAATCACACTTGAAGGTGAAAACACACAGACCTAATCTAACTACCTTCAATAACCATCGATTCAAGACCTAACCACCTATCAAAAACCACCGCTTCACCACCGCTTAACAACCGATCAAACCACCGTTTCACCACCAGATCAAACCACTACACCTGTTCAATTAAACCTGTTCAACTGTCGTTACGTTCTTCGACCTTTGTTCACCTTCCCCAACCGTCACTCATTACCAGAATCATAAACCGTCGTTTTACTGTAATCAATACCGGAATCATTGCCGGAATTTTAATAGATCATAAAATCATACAATTTGACTTCAATGACTGAAGAAGGAGGAGATTCTAATGATATTAGGTCAACATACGATGAGATTGATGAAGAAGATGAAGTTTTTCGATCAGATTACACAGATATTGACAGTAATTATTAATTTTTTTTTATTAAATTTTAAGTTATAATTCATAATTATTATGTGTTTAAACTTATTATATGTGGTTTAATTTGAATACAAGTGATTAGTAGCGGAGTTTTTAAATTATGATGTTAATTTGATTATTTAAATTAGTAGCGGAGTGTTTAAATTATGAAAATTTTAGATAGAAATAAAATATTATGTTACTAGCGGATTTGTAGAGTATTTTCACATGTGAAAATTTAAGATAGGAATCTATTGATGTTACTAGCTGATTTGTAAAGTATCTTCACATGTGAAAATTTTAGATAGGAATCAAATATTGATGTTACTAGCGGATTGTAAAGTATCTTCACATGTGAAAATTTTAGATAGGAATCAAATATTGACTTTACTAGCGGATTGTAAAGTATGTTCACATGTGAAAATTTTAGATAGGAATCTGTTACTAACAGATTTGTAGAGTATCTTCAAATGTGAAAATTTAGCAAGGAATTAGGTTTTGATGTTAATAACGTATTTTTAAATTATCTTCACACGTGAAAACTTTAGCTAGGAATCTAATTATGATGTTAGTAGTTGATTTTAAAGTACCTCCACATGTGAAAAAGTTTAGAAAGGAATTAGGTTTTGATTTTACTAGCGTATTTTTAAAGTATTTTCAGACGGAAAAGTTTAAGAAGGAATGAAGATTTGATGTTAGTAGCGGATTTTTAAAGTATCTTTACATGTGAAAATTTTAGATAGAAATCAAATATTATGTTACTAGCGGATTTGTAGAGTATTTTCACATGTGAAAATTTTAGATAGGAATCTATTGATGTTACTAGCGGATTTGTAAAGTATCTTCACATGTGAAAATTTTAGATAGGAATTAAATATTAATGTTACTAGCTGATTTGTAGAGTATTTTCACATGTGAAATTTTTTGATAGGAATCAAATATTAATGTTACTAGCGGATTTGTAGAGTATTTTCACATGTAAAAATTTTAGATAGGAATCGATTGATGTTACTAGCGGATTTGTAAAGTATCTTCACATGTGAAAATTTTAGATAGGAATCAAATATTAATGTTACTAGCGGATTGTAAAGTATCTTCACATGTGAAAATTTTAGATAGGAATCAAATATTAATGTTACTAGCGGATTTGTAGAGTATTTTCACATGTGAAAATTTTAGATTGGAATCGATTGATGTTACTAGCGGATTTGTAAAGTATCTTCACATGTGAAATTTTTAGATAGGAATCAAATATTAATGTTACTAGCGGATTGTAAAGTATCTTCACATGTGAAAATTTTAGATAGGAATCAAATTTTGATGTTACTAGCGGATTGTAAAGTATGTTCACATGTGAAAATTTTAGATAGGAATCAAATTTTGATGTTACTAGCGGATTTGTAGAGTATCTTCAAATGTGTTTAAATTTTTTTGATACATACATAATTAATAGTATCTGCTGTCTTTCCTCTGATATATATAAATCCGTGAAAATTATGGATCCATACCATAGTTACCAAATGTTTGACTTTCTATGGTCAACAGGGTAAGAATCTACAATTGTCAGATTCATAGTCATAGATTTGTATAGATCTTAAGGCAGACCAGTAGACACAGTAAATTTATACAAACTACACAGCTGCAATGAAAGATACATGTTTAAAACAAACATTAGTGTACGAAATATGACATAAATGACATGACATCATAAAAAAGAAACCTTTAAATGTGAAAATTTTAGATAGGAATAAGTATCTTACATGTGAAAATTTTAGATAGGAATCAAATATTGATGTTACTAGTGGATTTGAAAAGTATCTTCATATGTGAAAATTTAAGATAGTAATTAAATGTTGATGTTATAGCGGTTTTTTAAAGTATCTTCAGATGTGAAATTTTTAGATAGGAATCAAATATGTATGTTACTAGAAGATTGTTATAGTATTTTCACGCATGAGAAGTTTAGCAAGGAATTAAGTTTTGATGTTATTAGTGGATTTTTAAAGTATCTCCACGCGTGAAAAAGTTTAGTAATGAATTAGATTTTGATATTACTAGAGTGTTCTTAAAGTATTTTCGTGCGTATATTAATATTGTCTTTGATATTACTAGTGAATTAATGTTTGACGATAGAATTATATATTAATACTGTCTTTTTCATGTAATAGTATTATAAATGAATGAAATTGTTAGTAAATACTACCTGATAAGATTTTATATAAAATAAACTGTGTTGCAGGTATTCATTATGTTAAAGATGCTGATTCAGATATATGTGAAGAAATAGAATTATCAGATGGAACTTTTAACTACAAACCTATAGTAGATGAGTCTGAAAAACCAAAAATTGGAAGTGAATATTCAACAATTGATAAATGCATTGAAATGTATGCGAAGTATGCTGAAAAGTCAGGGTTTACAATTAGGAAGTCAACACAAGAAAAATTAAAGAGTGGGATACCAGCACGTAAATACTTACTTTGCAACAAAGAAGGATTGCCAAAAGGTGTTAATAAGGATACAATGAGTGAAGAAACAAGTGAAAATCAGATCAGAACCGGAAGTATCATAAGAACAGGATGTTTGGCGAGGGCTAAATTCAAGATAAATGTTACACATACAGGGTATGTATTGTATGAGTTTGAGGAGGCACATAATCATACGTTTGTCCCTAAAGCTTATAGGAATCTTACAAAGAAAAGAAACCAGATGAGTCACCCTGAGCAGATATTTGTTCAACAACTGGGTAGTACAAGCATTGGGCCTACAAGAGCACATCATCTGTATGCGAGTACACATGGTGGGTACGAATCAGTAAATGAGACAAAAACTGAGTATAGGAATCACCAAAGAGATCTGAACACGCATATTGGTGATGTGGATGCGCAAATGTTGATTACTAAGATGAACAACAGAAAAGAACATGTAGACAACTTTTTGTTTGAGTATGTTGTGGAAAATAGACAACTTAGTGCACTCTTTTGGGCTGATGACATGTCTAAATACAACTACAAAGAATTTGGTGACACGATATCTTTTGATGCAACATTCAGAACCAACAAGTAAGTATGAATTCTTTTATGTATTTTAACAGTATATTCATTAATTAATTTTGTATTCAAAAATATATTTGCACATGTGAAATAAAAGTTGTTAAATAAAAAAATCCAAAATAATTTTTAAAAATTCGTATTAAAGCATTCTTTTCAAATGTGAAAATTAATGACAATGTATTTTTATAAGAAAAGTACTTTAATTCAATTAACTGGTGTTAGAATAATAAAATAAAACTTATTTGTACAGAATCATAGTATATCATTCTTTTGACTGTGAAAAGTACTTTTAATTTAGTTTTAATTTTGTTAAGCATTCTTCAAAACTGTCAAAAAGTACTCATAATCTTTTTTTATTAAATATTGGTACAATATGGTCTTTGTACCTTTCACTAGCATTGACAATCACAGAAAGTGTGCCACATTTGGTGCTGGTATGCTCTCTATGAACCAACAAAGTCATACAATGGTTGCTGACTTGTTTCCTAAAGGCTTTTCATAAGCAACCAAGATTGGTTGTTACTGATCAAGATCCAGCAATGAGAAATGCTATTGCTTCTGTTTTTAATGAATCGACCCACAGGCTTTGTATGTGGCATATTACTAATAAGCTTCCGTTAAAGGTAAGACAGGTAGATTTGTTTAATTTAAATCATAATATTCTACATTTGTAACTCTTACACTTCTTGTGTAATGCATTATGAGAGTAAAAATGATCAGATATGAACATCCACCATCTTAATAACTCTTACACTTCTTGTACACTATATCTGTTCACCATAATTTAGATATTCATTTGTAACTTAATAACTCTTACACTTCTTATACACTATATCTGGCATTCTCTAAACTTATACATGTGTGCTTATCAAGATATTGCTGGTACATTAGCAACTAAGACAACAGAAGACTCATTACAAGTAGCAAAACTACGTTCTGCCTTCGAGTCAATTGACCACAAGAGAAGAAAGGTAGCCTTTTAACTAGGGTTGGAAGATGGATGGTTAGGCTACATGTCAAACAGACCGGGTCGGGAGTGCTGATTTGCTATCAAAACCAAATTTATCATACTAATACTCTAAACATTTAAATACATAAATTAGGGACTATCAATCTGTTTGAACAGTTATGATCCGTTGCCCTTCTGGCTATTTAGCACAAGTTTTTTTTATTCATTAAAAGACAAATTAACAACCTTCAAAAAATGCATATCTAAAATATAAATATACAAAATAGCAAAAAGTAAAAAAAATATAGTTATACCTCTAAGCAAGATTTTCCAACTTTAAGCTCCTTGACAAGTGAAAGGCTAAGAATTAATCCTTTGAACAACTCTTCATTCATTTGATGATGTTCGTGCATTTCTATAGTGTAAAAAACCTTGGTGTTGGAGTAATCTAACTGAGCTTGAATAACAGAAGAAATGTTTAACAACAAAATGGCCTTTAAATCAAAATCACCTTTGATTGTTAACGACTCAATATGAGGAGCATTGATTCGGAGAGTGTCCATTTCCGATGAATAACCACATATGACAAAATTCTTAACACTATCATTACTAATATCAAGCACCTCAAAACCATAGCAAGAATCCAATACCAAAGTTTCCAAAACTGGACTACCAGATATGATACTGCGAAACAAATCGTCATCAAATCTACCAAAGGTAATGGCCAAAGTCCTAAGGTTTTTCCAACATATGACATCTATATAATCATCAAAATAGCACTCAACCAATTTAAGATGAATAAAACTTGAAGATTTGAAAAAAAAATCAGGTAAATCAATGCCAGCGCACTCACTGTAATTCCAAACGTCAATATCAAACTCTTGAATGTTAAGATCGATAGCGTAACGTATACATGAATAGACATCCTCTTTATAGGTGTAAGATGAATGCAATTGGAATTTTTTTAGTTGAGATTGGGCATATCGACTTAGAATACTTTCAACAGACGAATAGAACTTACAGATTCGATCTTCATCATTAACATTATATTCAAAAACAAGATTAGGAAGTTGAGTCCAAAGATGTCGCCATCGTTTGGAAAGTATACCTGTTCTAATAGACTCTTCTGTAGAGTCTAAACGAGATATGATATCAATAAGTAAACAATCGGGTAGTAAACTTATTCGATCAACTGATTGTCTTTTCAGGCGCCTTTTGGGTAGTTTAAAAAGTTTTCGCCTCAACATATCATATGCAGATAAAGAATATGGCGGCTAGGGTGAAATGAGAGTTTTTCTTTGTAAATGGCTGCTACAGAGTGTCAATGGAAGATAGAGAGTGACTGTTTGTTGTAAATAAAATATTTAGATAATGGCGGCTAGGATGAAATGAAATTCATTTGGCCCATAAAATAGTTGTGGAAATGTATTAGAGCCAATAAAAAAATATTAAAATTTGGCCCATACATCTATTTGATCTAGGAGAAATGATCAAATGATGTTTAAAATTCGGCCCAAAAGTTGGATGTTAAATAACAAAGGATTCAATTAAGTGTGTAAAATTGCCACTATGATTAAGGCATCAACATCTATTTCGATCATATTATAAAGTCAATTTTTTGAAATGCAAATGTGACATGATTATCATAAAAACAAGAGAATTAAACATAAAAGACTTTTATCATTGCTGCAGTTTCAAGTTCATGCAAATGTGACATGATTTTAAATAAAAAAAATTGTAATAATTAGTACAAACTTTACATTAGTCTGAAAACAAACTTTACATTAGTACCACAAAGTAAAATAATTGGATCCGATACACTTTGACCTTCATTATTCGAATCAAATTTCGATTTTCTTGGTGTCAAAATTCTTTGCATGGAATTCGATCAAATGAGAAACTCCACCTTCTCAGCTTGAAAACCTGTCACTGAACCAAACCTAGTCGTGTAATTTCTTTGACTCTAACTACACCTTACCTCACTATTATTATTTCTGCTAACAAACTTTTCAAGGCCTCTGCTAACCAACTTTTCAAGGCCTGAGAAAATGGTCAAATGGTTATACATACTCTTAGGCAGTGTTGGGTTTACAGATAGTAATCACTATGAGTATGAGAATTTGAGAACAAGGTGGAATGAGTATGGATATAGATTTATAAACTCAACCCTTTTAGGTGCTCGTATCTATAGATATCAGCCCCATTACCTCAAATCAAATACCCTTAATTCATATCAGTGTAAAGTACCTATTTTGGTGCAGTTATTGAAACAAAGCTTCAGAAAAGTCTACAGAATTCCATTGAGCTATTGCCCGACCAACTGATCCATGCAGCTCAACTACTCCTTGAGAACTTGATACTCGATTGTGTTTGTTCAAAGACATACCCCAATGATGCTTTTTGCTCACGATTTCGCTTGTAAAACTCACTAAATAACGAGGGATATGGGGATGGGGTAAACCTGTTGCAAATATGGAAACTAATTTAGTACTACAGAAATCTAAGTTGGCAATTTTGACCCATTTATGGGTAGATGAGAACAGGTTAAATGGGGTGAATTCAACAGGTTAAATGGGGTTAATTCAAAAAAGATTTGAATTATTGTTTATAAACTAATTAACGTTCAATAGAGGAAATAATGAGATAGAGTCTGGATAAACAAACCAAAACTAAAAGTTTCCCGTTTTGACCCATTACACAATGTGCCTGACACTCAATCACAGAGGTCCCCTTACCGGTCCACAGTTTACAATGAATAATCTGATAAGGATATTGTTGTTACAGAGAAGCAATCATCTACTTATTTTATTATAGATTTCATGCATATTCAAGTTTCACTTCATGTTTCTACATTACTGAATGCAAGCATACAAAAAGAGTTTACAATGTAAATACGAAGCAGTTACGTATATCTACTCAGTTTAAAAGTTTGTTTAGCAATTTAAAAAGTATGGAAAATTCCAGATCACAATGGTAGATGAAAATTTTTTTATTCACGAATTATAAGGAACACGATAAACGACTCCAATGGCAACCTATTATTATCCTAAAACAAACTATGTTGCGCATAATTCTTGTTGTTTATACAACTTGATATTGATGTACTGTAATGCACAAATTTGTTCGTCTCTGTATTTCTAACAAATGTAATGTATGAATTCATTGACATATAAACCAAATCATATAGGATTATTTACTGTAATCCTATATAACCAAATCATTTTGATATGCACAAAACTACCCATTTTGAACTGAATCCGCTTTAACCTGTTACTTACCAAAACTTATTGCCACTTCTAGTCCGAGAAGTCAAATTTAATGTAGTATATAAGATAGAATAAGATATTAAGTGATGAATTCTACATATCATTTCAGTTCTTTTAACATCTACCATAAAGTTTCTTAGCTAAAATAGGAAGGTGTCAATGCTAATTGCGACAACAAGTTGCATTTGTAGTCTAACCTTAAGTACATCTGCATACAAAAACAGATTTCTGTGCTTAATAAGATGGGTCAGTTTGGGTTAACATCGCATTGGAAAACTAGTAAAAAAGGAAATGAGTAAGAGGACTGAATGGTTAAAAACTCTCTTGAAGCACGATCAATAAGATATTCACGGGTGATGATATTCTACCAAACTTAAATAAAACGCGACTAAGACCAAACCATCAATCCTAGATAAAAATTTGCACATGTGAAGATTTTATTACAAAACTAAAATAACCATCAATAAGATATTCACGGGTGAAGATATTCTACCAAACTAAAATACAACGCGACTAAAACAAAACCATCAATCCTAGATAAAAATTTGCACATGTGAAAATATTCTTACAAAACTAAAATAACCATCAATAAAATATTCACGGGTGAACATATTCCTAAAAAACTTAAATTTCCGACTAAGACCAAAGCATCAAGTACTCCCAATAAAAATTTCATAGTTTGAGATATTACTACAAAAAAAATTAACCCTCCCAATAAGATTTCCACGGGTGAAGATATTCCTACAAAACTAAAATTTTCGACGAAGACCAAGCATCAATCATCCGATTAAAAAAATTACACAGGGGAAGTTTTCTTACAGAAACAAAATAACCCTAAAATAAAAATTTTCACGGGTGAAGATATTCCTACAAAACTTAAATAGAATGCGACTAAGACCAAAGCATCAATCCTCGATAAAAAATTTCACATGTGAAAATCTTCTAACAAACTAAAATAAACTTGAATAAAATTTTCACGGGTGAACATATTCCTAAAAATCTTAAATAGAACGCGACTATGACCAAAGCATCAATCCTCGATAAAAATTTTCACATGTGAAGATATTCTTAAAAAACTAAAATAATCTTCTATAAAATTTTCACGGGTGAAGATATTCCTATAAAACTTAAATAATCGTCTACAAAATATCAGTATCTCGTATTTATGCAACTCTAGTATAGAATGCGACTAAGACAAAAACATCAATCATTGCTTATAATTTACACACGCGAAGATACTCTTACAAAACTTAAGTAATGGGCTATAAAACATCAATATCTCCTAATCGGACGCCGCAACCAACACCGAAGATTAAGATCAAAACAGTAACTGAACGCTTAATTTCAACTAAATTCGAAACAAGAAGGCAACATATCTAAAACAATAAATAACACAGAGCATCGTATAACATATTCACATGTGAAAAGATTTAACATTTATATAACAAAAAAATAAATGAAAAATCAAAATTACAAACCCTAAAACCAGTAAAAAAAGTAATTAATTGAAAATAATTACCACTGACTGCATTCAAATCAAATGGAACAACGCTACAAGCGATTAATAAACAATTTCTTCCTCAAAATATTGAATCCCCAAAAAGCAATTAAATAGTCAACGCCGCAGTCAACGATGGAGATATGATGGTTGATAACCAGAGATGGTTGTGTTGTGGTAAATGAATACGGATATGATAGCAGATAACCGAAGATGGTTGCGGTGTTAGTATGTGTTTATGTGTGTGTTTTTCTTGGAACGATTGTGTGTAAAAAAGAAGATAGAGAGAAAATTATGATTTTTTTAATAGTAACAAATGATGGATTTGCAAGCGCAAGAACTCCTAAAGTTTTGAAAGTGAAATTACATAAAAGCGCTTCTGCTTTTTTTAAGTGTAATTTGAGTGGATGTTATAATACAAATCCTACTATAAATCTAAGCCATTAGATCATAAAAGAGGGCAATGAGGGCTAGGATCCATTCTTTTCTTCTCATAAAAATGAGCCTTCTCAAATGAACGATTTATCTCTCTACTCTCTCTCTCTCTATACTATATTTTATATTATATTATATTATATATATATATATATATATATATATATAGTCAAGTCTTGTTCTTGATTTCTTGCAAACTTTTTATAAAAATCAACTAAGTGGTGATATAACATGGAAGTAAAAATGTACATAACAAGAAAATATACATAATGAAAGTATGAGAAAAAAATGTAAACCTTAGTGAGGATGACAATGAGATTTAGCAAGATGTTTAACCAAAAATCAACCAAGAACCCTTACTTAATTTACCCTTAGATTATACTTAAAATAATTAACCAAACTTAGACCTCTTCTCCTTGTGTTTTTCCTTACTGCCGTGTACCCACAACAAAGAAAAATAGGAATTGTGTTTATGTTTTTGTGGTGAGAATAAGAAGCTAGTTGGTGGTATCTTTTATAAGTTATTTTGGGTAAGTTTAAAAGGGTCTTTGCAAACTTTTACTTTTGTAACACTAATTAGAGATTGAGTAAGCATGGGGAGGTGGAGATCCCTCCTTGAGCCGTGTATATGGTTGGGAAAAAACAAAGGGATGAAACACTTGAATAGACTTGGCTTATTGCTTGCATCTAGACTTGTGTTAATCATGGTTATAGAAAGGTAGGATACTTAAATTAAAAGTAGGTGTTGGCATTTCTATTTATAGGGGGGGCGGTTTTAGATGAAATAAGGGGAAGATATTTTAAACTTTGTATTATGGTATTATTACATATATGTGCAAGTATATATAAGGTGGTGTTAGTTTATTTGCATGCATGCACTAAACCGGAAGTTTAAGCGTTTACGTAAAACATAAAAATTAAATATAAAAAGTAATAAATCATCTTCATAGTAATTATATAACACTTGTTTGATGTAGACTTTTATTTATTTAATGCCGGTTTATATTGATTGTTGATTTTTAATTTACACGATTTAACTTAACGGTTGAAATTAAAAGTAAACGCGTAAGAGTTTAAAATGAATAGTTGAATATTTATTGAAGTAAATTGACTCAAAAATGTGAATTGTTACAGTCTCCCCGTGTTAAAAGAATTTTGTCCTGAAATTCAGTTTGTGTTGCCTACCGGAGTGGTGTTGATGAATAGGTGCGGTTACTTGTTGTGGATTACTTATCTTAATTCTCCAAAATGTGGTAACCAATTTCGTTTTCTTAGTATGGTAGAGTATCATTGGTACGGGTTTTAACTCCTTGATTATACTATGGAAATTTTTGTTCTCAATGTTCTCTTTTCTAATTGCTTCAGCTTGAGCGTTCAAGATTTGTGACGACGATTTAAAATTTATTGTTGCATCTAGAGTTTGAATCCTAGTGGTCTTATCTGTTTCTTTTTGGCTTAAAGTGTCAACTATTAACATTCTCCTTTCCAAGGTGAAAATGAGTTTATACCTATGATGGCCTTATGATTACTAAGTTTTATGGTATTACGTCGACGTTTGAAAGGGTGATTTAATAAGTTCCCTAATGGCGAGCAAATTTGATCGCGAATTGTCCTAGGGTGACTAGTGATGCTTCTCGAATTTTTGGCTTAGGATTCAGCGTAAGATGATGTCGACTTTGTAATAAGATGGTGTAAAAGTTTACTTAGTTAATATGATTATTAGTTTGGTTTCTCGTGATAAATACATTTTATGAATTCGCACACAAAATTTTTTCCTTCCAGAATATAAGTAGAAGATTGATTTTGACAAAAGTTTTAAGGTGACTACTTCTCAGCATGGCATGGTACTTTCATGAATTATACATAGTTGATCAAGCTATGTATATTTGAGGGCTAACGATTAGGGGTGTTCAAAAAAACCGTGAAACCGACGAAGCGAGCCAAACCGCTCAGTTTCGGTTTTTACTTTTAGATATCCGCGGTTAACCGAACCGAACCGTGCATATTATACATGATTATTTTCTAACTAATATTCAAATAATTGTACAAGTATTAACCGATTATTGCAATACTTTTATTGTATAACGACTTTTTCGCTCGTAAAGTAAACATTTGTAAAAATCTATGTGTGAAAATTGATTAATGTGATCGTAATCTATAACGTCGAGTAATATTTTTTGTTAATACGTTATATATGAATATTTGAATGCAATTATTGTAACGAAATACTTAAGTTTTTTATGACTTTTAAATTCAACGTCATTTAATTTTACTAGAAATACATTTTATGTTCTAGACTATGTTATTTTTTATACGGTTAAACTCTATTAAACGTCAAAAACGGTTAACCGTGACCCGAACCGCGGGTAACCGCTCACTTCGGGTACCCGCATGTCCGGTTACCCGCTTAGTACGGTTCGGCGACGGATAGTAAAATTAATTACCCGCCCCGCGACGGATAGTTTAAATCTTCCAACTAACCGAACCGAACCGCCCCGTGAACACCCCTACTAACGATGCTATGCTCATTTTTGTCAAAATAGTGCAAAATAATAGTTTGTATGATGAAAACAATGTGGTTTATTATTGTGTGAATAAACAACGAGGCAGTTCGTAAAGTGATGGTAAAATGTTTGTAAGGTGGTTTATAAAATGTTGGTGAAATAATTCGTGAACGATGGTAAAATGGTTTATCGTGTGATAGTGAAATGTTTCATAAAGTTATAATGCTTCAGAGAGTGGTTTGCATGAATGAATGGAAAATTGAAGTAAAATTGACAAGATTTTCACAACATATTAATTGATAAATTACTTGAAATCATTCGTACAGTACAACAAGAATTTAAGAGAAAAATACAACGAGAATTCTTAAAAGGATAAAGTCTAAGCATTGATATCATCCTCCGTGTTGTCAATGTCTTGATTGGTTTCTCCTCCTCCTAAGGCATACCCCATTCCTCGGGCTTCAGTATCTTGGTTCTTCAACACCGGGCTATCACTCCTGTAGTGCCCTTGATTCCCACATTCATAGCAAGTGATAGTTCTTTGGTTGTTAGCATTAATGGGATGCCAACAATCCTTTGTCAAATGACCGAATTTCTTGCAGTTGGTGCACTTGGGTACACATTCTCCATCATGGTGATAGTTGCACTTAGGGCACAGAGGTTTAGATCCTTTGTACGGTTTCTTCTCTCCAGACCCTACATCATAAGCTTGAACCACATATTGTTTCTTGAGAAGTTGTTGTTGATCCTGGTTGTTGTTATCGAGTTTTCTCTTGTTCTCAGCTTGCATTTCCGCATAAGTGCGGAGTTTCTGATCCATCAAGTCGTTGGCCAACTCGATAGCAAAATCAAGAGTCTTAGGTCTTGCAGACATGACATTTCCATGAATGTTATCGGGAAGTCCACCGATATACTTGTCAATCTTTGCGGTTTCATCAACAAGAAATTTGGTGCACATCAAGGCTAGTTCTTGGAAACGCTGAGTAAAAGCTGCAACATTGTTTCCCCTGACCTTGAGATTCTACAGTTTAATTCCAAGTTTCTTGATTTCACCGTTTGGACAATATTTGTCTGTTAATTTTGTCTTGAAAGTCCCCTAACTCATAGCATAGGAAGCGTCATGACCTAAGGTTCTCACATGACCATTCCACCAGGTTAGTGCAGCACCTAGCAGAGTGCAGGTAGCAAACTTCACTTGATTTTCAACGGCACAACCGCTAATGTGGAATACTGATTCCATCTTTTCGAGCCATTGAGACAAGCCAACAACACCTTCAGTTCCCTTGAAGTTCAAGGGTTGGCATTTCATGAAATCGGGGTAGGAACAGACACATGCAGGTTGCACAGGCCTTCTGATTCCTCTTCTCGAACTTTGAATTTCGTCATCTTGAGTATGTGTAGAGTTTTTTTGGATTGCCCGATCGATCATAGCTTGAAAGGATTCTAGAGTCATGGCGTCGTTTGTTCCTTGTCTTGTTACAGGCATGATTCTTCAAAATTAGAGGAGTAATAATAAAAAAAATTAGTTTAGTTCTCTAAGTCGTGCTCCGAAGACGAAATGTTGTGAGATGCTAAGTTAATGCCTTGTAAGATTCTTTGGACCATTGTGTTATTATACGTAAGGAAATGTAAGTATATATATATCTCTCTATATATATACATATCATGTAAGCATGTATATAACCTATGTAAGCACTTAGTATAACCAATTAATGCTAAAATGGTGCATATCATGTAAGCACGTATATAACCTATGTAAGCACTTAGTATAACTAACAAATGCTAAAATGGTGCATGTCAATGTATGTATGTATACTAGATGCAAACCAGTAATGTATGTATGTCCCTTGAAAAACTTTTGTATGGTGCAATGTTTGAAAACGGTTATAGTCTAGGTAAAATATGCAACATAGTTCTTTATACCTTGGCTTTGATACCAATCTGTAACACCCACAAAATGGGTCGCAGCGGAAATATGTCCGGGAGCGTTACTTCATAATACCATTGCACAAGTCATGAGAGAACGACCTTTAAGTGTCGTTTGAAAAGTAATCTTGTATTGTTTAGACCCTAATCCACATCAAGCTAGCACCTAGCACTTAAGTACCTGAGAAAACATGTTTTAAAACGTCAACAATAATGTTGGTGAATTTATAGGTTTATAAATTAAATGAAGCGGATAGCAAGATTTCCATGTAATAAAGTAGCAATTACAATATCACAAAAATGTATTACGAAATGCACTAAGCTCATGACACTGACGCTCAACAATGAATGTATATAAAATATAAGTAATGAATGTGCCCAATGTAGATGCTCAACCCGTAACATCTATAATGATCCGAAATGGTATGCGTTCGTTACCGATGATAGCTAATCACCCGAAAGGGGATGTTAATCCCCAATAGATCTATTCATAACATTCGCGCTTACAATTCAGTAATTAACCGTTCATGATGATAGGCATAGTGGGTTATAGCTACTTAGGCAAACTCGTAATATTTGAATTAAAATGTACTTGCATCCATTTTGTAAAACAAACATGATCTCATCCCCGAGATTTGATAAATAATTGAAATGTAAAAGATGGGGACTATAAACTCACCTCAAGTGATGGTGTGAATGAATGAGTGATCAATCAATATAAGTCGGCACAACTTGCCGGAATGCAACCTAATTAAATATAGGTCGTGTAAGAATGTATACTCTGATATAATATAAACATGCATTTCATTTAGTTAGATCACCACCTAATAGTTGTTTGTTTAGTTTATAAACTAAATGGGTAGTTACTATTTGTATAATTTTATGTCCTATGTAATTGTACATAAGTACAATTGTAAAAAAATAGTTTTCTAATATTGTCATTGTTATTTAATTCGATGTATATATATATATATATATAATATATATATATATATTATATATATGTGTGTGTGCGTGGTGTGTGCTGTGTGGTGTCGTGTGGGATTCGTGTGGGTGTGTGTTTTTAATCATGTAGAAAATAGTTCTATTGATCCAACATTTATATAAATCACTTACACTCGAGTTTGCTATTTTTTTATTAAACAATGTGTCAAAATATGTTAGTTTAATTAAATATCGTTAAATAATATATACAAAAGTTTTAAAAAGCGTATAATATTATGTAGATTATACACTATTACTTTTCTTAAGGTTTTTATAGTCCAAACGGATCGATAAACACTAGTAAAAACTATTTAATGTTTCAACAGCAACATATGTTTGATAAAATGTGTTGCAGGAACTTTTATTTATTTTTCAGAAAAATGGTCCGTCTTTAGGGGGGAATGGCGTATCGCCTTCGTTATAATTGAGTTAAGGATCGTTCTCAAACTCTAGGATTTTAATGGAAAATCTATAATTAATGTTCTCTTATAAAAATTACTTCTCTGACTCGGACCCGAAAGGGTCAAAAATGCGTTTCGTGAAACTGCGACAGAAAGTCCGAAAACTTTGCAAAGCTGTCAAAAAAACTAGTTTTTCGTCAAACTTAAATCGGCTATAACTTCTTTGTTATAAGTCCGTTTTTCGAGTTCCTTATATATTAGGATCGTCTTGAGGAGTACATATCATTATTTTTATGGTTTTATTCTTGCCTCGTTAATCGTGTTAAAAACAGTAGTGTCGGCTTGAAAAATTAAGTGGTATAATTTATACTTTTAAACCTATGATTTTTACTCTATTTTATCACAACAAAACCCCTAATTTAATCACATCAACATCCCTCAACAACAACAATCATCCACTAACCTAGTCCCATCCACTTCTTCACAATTATATAAATAAAATGCTAAGAACATAAATAAATTATAAAACTATATAAACAAGTTTAACGAGAAAAAAATGGATTAACAACTAGTTCATTAATTTTAACTAGTACTTGAAAATTATGTCAAATTCAATATTTTTTTAGTGTTCCATCTTGTACATATCAGTATTTTCCACATCTCTTGTAAATATAGCCTTCATACCCCCCTCCCCCCCCCGTCACGCATGTCTCCCCACACCTATGCCTCTCATATACTATCCTCCTCTACTATCTCCCCACTCCCACCCTCACCCTCACTCCACATCATCCCTATGAATAGTCACCGTCACACTTCCTCACCGAACCTCCAACTTCTCTATACTAACACTACAATCATTCTATATAGCTCATTCAGCATCCGAGACCCCCCCAGGACTTCTTGATTTGCTATTCATTCTTTGTACACAACCCTCGGTATTGCTACATATTAAACACGACAACTAAATCGTGGTGATCACAGAATACAACAATGGATATCATGTTCTCACCAAACATGTTGTCTCACATAAGTAAGAAATACTAACAATTAAAATGAGTGACGCCTATCATCACGAGAGCCATCTCACAGTCTATCGCTCTCCCGTCTTCTCCCACCTCTAGTTCGCACCCGCGCCCTTGATCACATTGCGTGAGTTATGCCCCCCACCCCCCAGAAGCCACCACTGTCGCCTCCACCACCATAGCACATCCCCCTTATCCACTGGTACCCTTACCTTAATTTAACCTTAGATCTATAATTAATATTAATTAACTTAACACTTGGATCACTTTCTCCCTTGTATGCTTTTTCATTACTGACGTGGACCCACAACAAAAGGGAACAAATAGGGAATTGTGTTTGGTGTTTTTGTCGGTGTGGAATTAACCGATGCTGTCTGGCTACGGTATCGTTTTTATGTTATTTTTGCGGTAAGTTATTAAAAGGGTCTTTGCAAACTTTTACTTTTGTAACACTAATTAGAGATTGAGTAAGCATGAGGAGGTGGAGATCCCTCCTTGAGCCGTGTATATGGTTGGGGAAAAAAAAAAAAAACAAAGGGATGAGACACTTGAATAGACTTGGCTTATTGCTTGCATCTAGACTTGTGTTAATCATGGTTATGGAAAGGTAGGATACTTAAATCAAAAGTAGGTGTTGGCATTTCTATTTATAGGGGGCGGTTTTAGATGAAATGAGGGAAAGATATTTTAAATTTTGTATTATGGTATTATTACATATATGTGCAAGTATATATAAGGTGGTGTTAGTTTATTTGCATGCATGCACTAAACCGGAAGTTTAAGCGTTTACGTAAAATATAAAAATAAAATATAAAAAGTTATAAATCATCTTCATAGTAATTATATAACACTTGTTTGATGTAGACTTTTATTTATTTAATGCCGGTTTATATTGATTGTTGATTTTTAATTTACACGATTTAACTTAACGGTTGAAATTAAAAGTAAACGCGTAAAAGTTTAAAATGAATAGTTGATATTATGAAGGGGTAAAATTGACTCAAAAATGTGAATTGTTACAGTCTCTCAATGTTAAAAGAATTTCGTCCCGAAATTCAGTTTGTGTTGCCTACCAGAGTGGTGTTGATGAAGAGGTGCGGTTACTTGTTGTGGATTACTTATCTTAATCCTCCAAAATGTGGTAACCAATTTCGTTTTCTTAGTATAGTAGAGTATCATTGGTACGAGTTTTAACTCCTTGATTATACTATGGAAATTTTTGTTCTCAATGTTCTCTTTTCTAATTGCTTCAGCTTGAGCGTTCAAGATTTTTAAGACGATTTAAACATTTATTATTTGCATAAGTGTTTATAATCCTAGTTTATTATCTGCACTTACTATCTCACATTATACTAACATAAACCAATACATTCTTTGTCCATACCCATATGCTATAACATAAAAATCCAAAAGAGACCCTCTACACTATCCACCATAGTTCACCCTCATTTTAAACTATTATGCAATTCTAATATAATTGTAAATATCATACATTAAATCCTTCCAACAACAATACCACCTTATCCCACTCCACTTGACAAAAGAAAATATTCCAAAATCTTATCCCCCTCATTCTCTTACGAGGTTACTCGAATTAGAATAGAGAATTATTACAGATATCGCACTGTATATAATGGGTGATTTTATTACAGTCTTCTAATGGCGGCAAACTTCGCATGCGTGATAGACTCGCATACTAGCGCGTGACAGTGTGATGCCCCTTCTCGTCACATCTTTTGCTCTTAGCGCTTATCTCTAAGACGTACTCGTCGACTCTTGCTAAAGACTAGTTAGCTCCATATAGTGAGAGACAACATGCATGCTTGCACTTCATCTCATCATGACAGCTCTAAGATATTATGAGGATCCTACTCGTGAATAACTACACAAATCATCTTGTAAATAGTAGTTACAACACTAACAAAGAATGTCATTGCGATTCTCAGCTGACCTAGTTCCTTCCTCTAAGCCTAGACTGAACTAAGCTAATATGTCTCGTACTACCGGAGTTTTAGTGTGTGCTATCGCACAACAAGTTTCACACGTCCCATTACTGTGGTCTCTGTGTCGATACTGAAATTCAATCTATAATTATTATGTTAACTTCAGATAGCAATTTGTCAGATACACAAAATGACATACATCAACACCCCCCTCACCCGCTAATAACCTCGAGTCATTGCGTACTAACCGATGCTTGTCGTCAGCAGTCCACCACTAGAAGGTGTTCTCCGCTTCACTAGAAGAATATCTGTGCTATAGAGAGTGTCTAGCCTGCGCGCCCTTGCCTGGTGTCGCACTACATAAGTCAGATAAGCCTGCTTCTATTATGTTTGTGAATCAATAATCAAATGGAGAGAGGTGGCTGTTACGTAAAGGTGCTATGCCGGAGAGCCGAAAAATGTTTGGGAAGGTGGTTTATAAATGTTGGTGAAATTAATTCCTGTGAACCGATTGTTAAAAATGGTTTATCGTGTGATAGTGAAATGTTTCATAAAGTTATAATGCTTCAGAGAGTGGTTTGCATGAATGAATGGAAAATTGAAGTAAAATTGACAAGATTTTCACAACACATTAATTGATAAATAATTTGAAATCATTCGTACAGTTACACCGGATTTAAGAGAAAAATAAAACGAGAATTCTTAAAAAGGATAAAAGTTAAGGCATTTGATATCATCCTCCGTGTTGTCAAGGTCTTGATTGGTATTTCTCATCCTTCTTAAGGGCATTACCCCATTCTCCGGGCTCCAGTACAAGGGTTCTTCAAACCACCATGCCCCACCCCACCCCTCCCACTCTGTACCCCGCCCCTCGCCCCTCTAGCATCTACCCCACACAATCATACGCCCAACGTCCCGCCACCCCCCTAGTTCTCTTGGTTGGTTCCCCCCCCCCCCCCCCACCGCCCCCCCCCCCCCCCCACCTTAATGGTGATGCCAACAATCCCCCCCCCCCCTCCCCAGTGTAGACATCGAATCGTCATAGTTAGAGCAAAGGAATCATGTCCGTGAGCTAGTTCTATTCCCATTAATTGTACTGTGCTAACGTAATGCGCCAGAGACCTCGTACACCAATACCAAATCAGACGTTGTGCGTCATCCCTTGCCTATCTGCCCAACCTACTCCTTGTACCCGAACCCCTGGTCTACAACACCAACTACCCATCTTCCATAATAGCAGGACGGCTCTAGGTTGCCTATTAGAGCGCAAACTAGAGGTTCCTAGATACATCGCAGATCCCTACCACTATCGTCCTCACCACCGGCGCGTCCCTTCTCCCTTCCCCATAGACCCCCTACAACATAAGCACCCTCTCGACACACACATATCCTGTCTCTCTTGAGTGAGAAGTTGTTGTTGATCCTCGGTTTTGTTGTATATCGCTGTTTTTCTTTTGTTCATCAGATTGCATTTTCCGCCATAAGTGCAGGTTCTGATACATTCAAGTCCGTTGGCCACTCGATAGCTTAAAATCAGAGGTCTTGGGTCTTGCAGACATGAACATTTCCATGAATGTTAATCGGGAAAGTCCACCGATATTTTATTACTTGTCAATCTTTGCGGTATTCAATCAGCATGAAATTTTGGTGACACAATCAAGGTAGAGTTCTTGGAAACGTGTTGAGTTGTCTTGAGTATAAGCTGCTGACAATTTTGTTTGTTTTGCTTTGCAACTGTTTTTGCTGCAAATCGTTTCCCCTGACCTTGAGATCAATATTTCAATTTCAAGTTCTTGATTCCAACAGTTTTTTGGACAATATGTGTCCCGTCAATTTCATTCTTGAAAGTCACCCAAATCATAGCATAGGCATTTAGCTTTCAGCGTCATGACCTAAGGTTCTCACCCCTCCACAAGACCACATTCCACCAGGTTAGTGCTAGCACTTAGCAGTGTGATGGTAGCAAAATTCACTTGATTTTATCAATTGCAAAATCCGCTACCTGTGGAAATACTGATTCCATCTTTTTGAGCCATTGAGACAAGCCAACAACGCCTTCAGTTCCCTTGAAGTTCAAGGGTTTGACATTTATTAATATCGGGTAGGAAGAGGACACGTGCAGGTTGCACAGGCCTTCTGATTCCTCCTCCTGAACTTTGACTTTCGCCATCCTGAGTATGGGTAGAGTTTCTTTGGATTGCCCGATCGATCATAGCTTGAATGGATTCTGAAGTCATGGCGTCATTTGTTCTTGTCTTTGTATACAGGCTGAATTCTACAAATTATCGAGGAGAATATAAAAAGAATTAGTTTCGTTCTCTAAGTTGTGTACACGAGATGGAAATGGTGTGAGATTGCTAAGGTTAATGTCTTGTAAGATTCTTTGAGACCCCAATTTTTTTTGTGGTCTATTCGTATGTTTGAGAATTGTTCTATTGTATTTATATAAATAATTCTTTTTTAAATGTAAGCATACGTAAGGAACTGTAAGTTATATATCTCTCTCTCTTATCATTCATTTCATGTAAGCTTGTATATACTATTGTACAGCACTTAGCAATAAAACCAAAACTTTAATGCTTAAAAAGGTACATGTCATCGAAAGCATGTATACAAAAATAGATGCAAACCAGTATTGTAATGTATGTCATTGAAAACTTTTGCTTATGGTGACATTTGCAATGTTTGAAAACGGTTATAGTCTAGGCTAATAATTGCAACTAGTTTTCTTCAACCACGGGCCTCTGATTACCTATCTGTAACTCCCCAATTGGGTCGCCAGCGGAAATGATGTTTCAGGGGACCATTACTTCATTAATACCATTGCAACAAGTACCTTGAGAGAACGACTTTAGTTCGTTTGAAAAGTAATCTTGTATGTTTAGACTACCTATGAAAATCAGCTAGCACTAGCACTTAAGTATCTGAGAAAAACCATGTTTTTTAAAACAGTCAACAATAATCTTGGTGAATTTATAGGTTTATAAATTATATGAGGGGATGTAAGATTTCCCTGTAATAGAGTAGCCATAATAACAATAACACAATATGCATTACGAAATGCACTAAGCTCATGACACTCACGCTCAACAATGAATGTATATAAAATACAAGTAATGAATGTGCCCAATGTAGATGCTCAACCCGTAACATCTATAATGATCCAAAATGGTATGCGTTCGTTATCGATGATAGCTAATCACCCGAACGGGGATGTTAATCCCCAATAGATCTATTCATAACATTCACGCTTACACATCAGTAATTACAGTTCATGGTGATGGCATAGTGCGGTTATATGCCTAATTAGGCAAACCTCGTTAATTTTGATTTCAAATGTACTTGCATTCATTTGTTAAAACAAACATGATCTCTATCCCGAGATTTGATAAATGATTAAATATGTAAAGATGGGGACTATAAATCACCTCAAGTGAATGTGCGTGTGATTTGAATGAGTGATCAATCATATAAGTCGGGGCGCACACTTGCCTGAATGGCAACCTAATTAATTATAGGTCGTTGTAAGAAAATATACTTGAATAATAATACAACAATGTATTTATTAAGTTATATCACCACCTAATAGTTTTTGTTTAGTTTATAAACTAAGTGTGTAAGTTACGTTTGTAATTAAATGTCTATGTAATTGTATATAAATACACTTGTAAAAATAGTTTTCTATATTGTCCTTGTTATTTAATGTCGATGTTTATATATATGTGTTTGATCATGTAGAAAATAGTCTATTAGTCCAACAATTAAATTTAATCGCTTACGCTCGTTTTGCTATTTTTATTATTTACAAAGTGTCAAAATATATAGTTTAATTGAATTCGTAAATAATATATATAAAGTTTTAAAACGCGTATTAATATTATACATATTGTACACTATTATTTCTTAAGGTTTTTATAGTCCAAACGGACCCGAAAACACTCGAAAACACTAATTCACTATTCAAACAGCAACTATTATTTATAAAATAGGTGCAGGAATTTTTATTAATTTTTCAGAAAAATGGTCCGACTTTAAGAGGGCGTATCTCCTTCGTTATAATGAGTTACGGGTCGTTCCAACTCGAGGATTTAACGGAAAATCATAATCTACAAGTTCTCTTTTATAAATATTTCCCGACTCGGACCCGAAAAGGGTCAAAAATGCGTTTCCGTGAACTGGACAGAAAGTCCGAAAACTTTGCAAAGCTGTCAAAAATACTAGTTTTTCGTCAAACTTAAATCGGCTATAACTTCTTCGTTATAAGTCCGTTTTTCGAGTTCCTTATATATTCGGAATCGTCTTGAGACGTACTATCATATTTTTAAGGTTTTATCTTGCCTCGTAATCCGTGTCAAAACAGTACGTGTCGGCTGAAAATTAAGTGTATACATATACTTTTAAACCTATGATTTTTACTCTATTTTATCACAACAAAACCCCTAATTTAATCACATCAACATCCCTCAACAACAACAATCATCCACTAACCTAGTCCCATCCACTTCGTCACAATTATATAAATAAAATGCTAAGAACATAAATAAATTGTAAAACTATATAAACAAGTTTATGAGCAAATGATTTAACAACTAGTCTTAATAATTTAACTAGTACTTGAAATATGTCAAATTAATATTTTTTTAGTGTTCCGTCTTGTACATATCTTATTTTCACATCTCTTGTAAATATATATATATATTATTAATAAAAGACGTTTGATTCTAATTGTAGAATGTGTCTAAAAATACAACTAAGTGGTGATAAAACTTGTAATAAAATTGTCATGGCATGAAAATACACATAATGAAAGTAGGAGAAAAAAATATAATCTTAGTTAAGTCTTGTTCTTGATTTCTTACAAACTTTTTATAAAAATCAACTAAGTGGTGATATAACATGGAAGTAAAAATGTACATAACAAGAAAATATACATAATGAAAGTATGAGAAAAAAAATATAAACCTTAGTGAGGATGACAATGAGATTTAGCAAGATGTTTAACCAAACTTAGACCTCTTCTCCTTGTGTTTTTCCTTACTGCCGTGTACCCACAACAAAGAAAAATGGGAATTGTGTTTGTGTTTTTGTGGTGAGAATAAGAAGGTAGTTGGTGTTATCTTTTATAAGTTATTTGGGTAAGTTTAAAAGGGTCTTTGCAAACTTTTACTTTTGTAACACTAATTAGAGATTGAGTAAGCATGGGGAGGTGGAGATCCCTCCTTGAGCCGTGTATATGGTTGGGAAAAAAACAAAGGGATGAGACACTTGAATAGACTTGGCTTATTGCTTGCATCTAGACTTGTGTTAATCATGGTTATGGAAAGGTATGATACTTAAATCAAAAGTAAGTGTTGGCATTTCTATTTATAGGGGGGACGGTTTTAGATGAAATGAGGGAAAGATATTTTAAATTTTGTATTATGGTATTATTACATATATGTGCAAGTATATATAAGGTGGTGTTAGTTTATTTGCATGCATGCACTAAACCGGAAGTTTAAGTGTTTACGTAAAATATA
Organism: Tanacetum coccineum; assembly: GCA_026074375.1. Classification (NCBI taxonomy): domain Eukaryota; kingdom Viridiplantae; phylum Streptophyta; class Magnoliopsida; order Asterales; family Asteraceae; genus Tanacetum; species Tanacetum coccineum. The sequence goes on from BQNB010023640.1 coordinate 44,022, forward strand.
AAAATAAAATATAAAAAGTTATAAATCATCTTAATAGTAATTATATAACACTTGTTTAATGTAGACTTTTATTTATTTAATTCCGGTTTATATTGATTGTTGATTTTTAATTTACACGATTTAACTTAACGGTTGAAATTAAAAGTAAACGCATAAAAGTTTAAAATGAATAGTTGAATATTTATTGAAGTAAATTGACTCAAAAATGTGAATTGTTACAGTCTCCCCGTGTTAAAAGAATTTCGTCCTGAAATTCAGTTTGTATTGCCTACCAGAGTGGTGTTGATGAAGAGGTGCGGTTACTTGTTGTGGATTACTTATCTTAATCCTCCAAAATGTGGTAGCCAATTTCTTTTTCTTAGTATGGTAGAGTATCATTGGTACGGGTCTAAATCCTTTGATGACGGTTAACTTGCCAGCGGGTTGTCCTTCGAGAATATAAATAGAAAATTTGAATTTTGACAAACGTTTTTAACGTGACTACTTCTCAGCATGACATAGTCCTTTCCTAAATTATACATATTTGATCAAGCTATGTATATTTGAGGGCTAACGATGCTATGCTCATTTTTGTCAAAATAGTGCAAAATAATAATTTATATGATGATAACAATGTGGTTTATTATTTTGTGAATAAACAACGAGGTAGTTCATAAAGTGATGGTAAAATGATTGTAAGGTAGTTTATAGAATGTTTGTGAAATAATTCATGAACGATGGTAATATGGTTTATCGTGTGATAGTGAAATGTTTCATAAAGTTATAATCCTTCAGAGAGTGGTTTGCTTGAATGAATTGAAAATTGAAGTAAAATTGATAAGATTTTCGCAACACATTAATTGATAAATAATTTAAAATCATTCGTATGGTACAACGGGAATTTAAGAGAAAAATACAACAAGAATTTCTAAAAGGATAAAGTCTAAGCATTGATATCATCCTCCGTGTGGTCAAGGTCTTGATTGGTTTCTCCTCCTCCTAAGGCATACACCATTCCTTGGGCTTCAGTACCTTGGTTCTTCAACACCGAGCAATCACTCCTGTAGTGCCCTTGATTCCCACATTCATAGCAAGTGATAGTTCTTTGGTTGTTAGCATTAATGGGATGCCAACAATCCTTTGTCAAATGACCGACTTTCTTGCAGTTAGTGCACTTGGGTGCACACTCTCCATCATGGTGATAGTTGCACTTAGGGCAAAGAGGTTTAGGTCCTCCGTACGGTTTCTTCTCTACAGACCCTACCGCATAAGCTTGGACCACATTTTGTTTCTTGAGAAGTTGTTGTTGATCCCGGTTGTTGTTATCGAATTTTCTCTTGTTCTCAGCTTGTCTTTCCGCATAAATGTGGAGTTTCCTGTAACATCCGAGAATTTTCGAAATTTCGAATGACGATTTTACCCTTGACTTTTAGGGTCTGGCTTGACTTATAAGAATGACCATCTAAGATACCTAGATAAAATAAAGAAGACGCAGCGAGCTTAAACTATAAATTAACTAAGACAATAAACACCATCTAAGCTCAAACTAATAGACAGAAACTTAGATAAGAAAATTTACGTCATATTTGTACAATCTCTAGAGAGTAAACTGCAAAATACATCCTTGTGGTTTTATGTTTTCAGAAAATACATCCCTGATCGAAACTATTAGCAGTTTACACCACTCGTTAGGCAAACGTTTGCCGAATTACATCCCTCGTCACTACTTCGTTCAATATTCCAGTTTTTTGGGCCCCTCTTCAGGGGTATTTTCGTCTTTTCTTTTCCCAAATCATATAACTCTCGAGTAACTGCAAAATAATCCTTGTGGTTTCATGGTTTTCCCACGAAAATACATCCTTTGTGGAAAGAAAGGACGTAAGATATTACCCTTGAAGTGGGGCCCAAAAAACTGAATATTTAACGAAGTTAGTGACGAGGGATGTATTTCGGCAAACGTTTGCCTAACGAGTGGTGTAAACTGCTAATAGTTTCGATCAGGGATGTATTTCGTGAGAAACATGAAACCACAAGGATGTATTTTGCAGTTTACTCATCTCTAGAGATTAGTATCCAATTCAATATGATAATCATCATCACATACTCAGCAAATTCGTCTATCTTAACATGAGAAAGTCATGTGTATCGGCATGAAGACAAGGGCAGTTTCGCTGTGCAACTGATTATAACATTTTAAGATTCTTAGCATTTATAATATATGGTTTATACAAAATGAGTCAAGATTTAAATGCTAACCATATAATCTAATCTAAATTTATTTTCACTAACAATAATTTAAATAACAAAACCACCACCATCGCCTGAAACTATCAGCCAGCCACCACCGGCGACCTCCAGCCACCACGTTACCTTTTTTGAAAACTGGCCGAGCCTCATCATCGGCGTACCATCATCGACGTTATGAATCAGTTTGTTTTGAACCGTTTTTTTCCAGGATAGGTTTATTTACTAGTTTCTTGTTCCCTTTTTGTGTTTATTTCGTGATTTGCACACTTAATTTGTGCAGATTTTTGGATTGTTTGGTTAGGGTTTCATGTGTAGAGAGAGAGAATGTGTGTGATGTGTGTGTTTTTTGTGTGGGATACGAGAGTTTGGGTTTTAAGACATATTTACATTTTTAGTCCTTTTTTTTTAATATTTACATTATTAGTCCTTCCGTGTTTTTTTAATTAGATGAGATCATATGATTTGAACGACCCAGATTTATCCCTCAGTTTGTGAGAAAAAAGTGGTCCTCAAAATAACTTGACTCCTAAACCTAAATTAATTATTAGATTTTTATATACAAGATTTGGATTGAATCATAGTCGTTTACGATATAATGTTATTTGACAATTAAACTGAAACTATAAAAAAACGGATATTACAGTATTTAACTTTCTTTTTTCAAAAAAAACGATTTGTATATCGTTTTTTTCTGCCAGCACTTAGAGGTGCGCAAACCGGTCCCGGTTTTGGTTTTGGTCAAACCCTAACCGGTTAGGGTCAAACCTTGCAAAAACCAGTTCGACCGGTTAGGTTAGGAACCGGTTGAACTGGTTGAAAACCATAAACGGTCTAACCGGTTTGGTTTCGGTCCCTTAACCGGTCTAACCGGTTTTACCGGTTCCTATTTTTTTTGGTTTTTCGTGGTTTTATACGCAATAAACTGAATAAACTTTAACTTTTATTTAATACGAAACGAAATGAATCAAATGGAAAGGAAAATACATCGAAAACGAAATACATCGGAAAGGAAAATACAACATAATACATCGGAAGTGGAAAAGCTAATCGTCAATGTCATAGTGCGTCAAATCATAATCAAATTCGGGCTCTTCTCCTCCCGAACCGGATGCCATGGTGCCTTGGCTAGCAGTCATTAGTATGATTTCTTATCTGGGAGTGTGTGGCTTCATTATCTTGCACCTCGATAGTCAAGATCTCTTCTTCAAAGTCTAGGGCACCTTCAAGAGAGGATATGTGTTGTTTACGCTTTTGAGTGTCCAAGTGATCCTTCAAACACATACACATCTCTAAAGAACTCGGTGTTAGTTTTGTTCTTCGGATTGACAACACCCTTCCACTTGTTGAAAAAGCGGATTCGGAAGCTACCAAAGTAGCTTGTACACTTAGTACATCCATGGCCATGCGGGATAGAATGAGAAACATTGACTCCTTTGATATGTTCTCAAAAACCAAGACATCTAAAACTGCAAAGTCCTTGGTTTGATAGATCTTGTGATAAGTAGCCTCATGGATATATCGTCTATTCGGAGGAAATTGCACTATCACTCCTTTCCTTTTTGCTTTTATGTTCTTTTAACCGGTGTAGCAAATTGGAAATTAGATTCCCACCACTCGCCCTCGATGAAGAACCCCCACTTGTTGATTAAGTTGTTGGGTTACCATATTTCGTATAATAAAGATTATACAAACCTTCCAAAGAGTCGTTGAACCATTTTTTGCCTTAGTTGCATAACTATCGTCAAGAAACTCTAAATTCGTACTTATATCCTTGATGAGTAACTCTACCCCGTGAACATTGAAACATGGATTTAAAGCGGCAGCACAAGTAATAATCGGTGGCATTTTTTCAAAATACTTCTTGAGTTTTGCTTTCATTGGTTTAACCATACTTCTAAATATACCCCCATTAAGTTCATGTTCGGTTAATTTACAACTAATGAAGTAAATCTGTTGAAGTACCAATGTAGATGTTGGGTAATAAACCCTCGATAAAATTTTCGTGGCATTGCTAAACACTTCAAGTAATGGACAAAGACTTTCAATAACAACCCAATTATCAACCGGAAATTGTTTACACTTACCCTTATTGGCCAAAACGCCATGAAAATACATCAAAGTAGCTTTTTGTTTTAGACCACTTTGGAACATATGATAAGTGGAATTTCAACTTGTCGGAACGTCCCAATTAGGTGAGTAAGCCGGTTTAAGTGTTGTCCGAATAGAAATTGAAGCAATGATTACATTGAGCTTTTTGAGTGTTGTCCGACATCTTGCAAAGGTTGTAGTGACCTCAAATTTCAGGGTTTCGTTTGGATGGTAGAATTTCAACAATCGTTGGTGCACTTGAAGAACCAACACCGGTGGTACTTGAACTGTTTTGGGTTGCCATTAGTGATTAATGAATGAAATTCGGTTTTGCTTTGGAGAGTTTTTTTTGCTTAAGATTGTGAGTTATGTAAGTGGTGATTGAACCATTAACATAACTCATCTATTTATACTTAAACAAATGGGTAAAATGACAAGCACTACACCCAAAATATCAGACAAACGCTCCTCCACGAGTCCCCACATGAAAAATGCTAGATTTGAAATTTGAAAAAAAAGGTACAAAAAATCGGTTATAACCGGTTAACCGGTTGCCGATTTGGTTAACCGGTTACATTAACCAGTCCTCTAACCGGTCGAGCAGCCAAAACCTCAAACCGGCGGTTTGGCCAAAAACCAGACCGAATTTGGTCAAACCCGGTTTTGACCGGTCCCGGTTTTCGGTTAGCCGGCCGATTCGGTTAGAGAAACCGGTTTTTCTGGTCACCTCTACCAGCACTATATCAATCAAATAATACAACTGGCCAGTTAGAATGCTTATGTAGTGTTTGATAAAAACTTAATGAGTCTTAATTGAAAATTTGGTGAATTAATTAAGTCATCAAAGGCTTGTTTGTTTTGTGCTTAAAGTTAACAAATGACTTTTTAGGAAAAATCATGAGGGGGAGGGTCTCCATATTAAGTCCATGACTTAAAAAATAGGTTACAAATATATCCACCTACTTTTTCACATATAATCCCACATAACTGTTTTTCAGGGTATAAAAGTAATTTTCTTTAATTCAGACACTTTATTCAGCACATAAAACAAACAGTCATATATCTATAAACAAACAGACAACATATATCTAGACAGACACTTTAATTTTACAGAACTTAATAAAAAAATTAAACAAACAGGCCTTTAGTTTATTTAATATATTTAATTGTGATTTTTTTACCAAACATTATTTTTTCTTTTATTAGTAGAGGATTTCTTCGTTAATCTCTAAAAAATTTATTTTTCACAAATAGTCTTTAGTTGGAATGTGTTAAAATGTACACAGACGGCCCATATCAAAACAATCTATAAGGGATCATGTGAGTTAAAGGTGGTTCATAAAATCATACAATCTAGGTAAAACCATATTGGATTGCACGTGCAACCTTACTTTGTATAAGATCGTGCAATTTGTTTCTCGGTTCGCATTAAAACGTTTATTAAAAAATGTTTCTTCTTTCTTGTTGCAAAAATCGTGAATCGTTAGCCGGACGGTCGACTACCTTGTAGCTTGTAATCGGTCAAGGCGGGATTAATCCGCGATTAATCGTTAAATAAGCTTTGATAACGAAATAAACATCTACCTTATGATGTTATCGAGAAAAGTTTTTCTGATGATGTTCCAGTGTGGAGCCATGCTCACTGTGTTATCTACGACAACCACAAGTATCTTCTTTCCCATTTTCCTGTGAAACGATTTTCAAACAACAATGAAATACAATTAATAAAGGTTAGGCCATAATAAACAGATAAATTCAACTCGTACACACGAAATATTTATATGTAAGCATCTTACAAAGATGCATGGTTGAACCAACAACACACGAAGTATATAGTGTTTTGCCAAAAGTTTATTATAGACCCTAAAATTGGCATAGATCCAATGAACCCATCTCCACCCTTCATTTAGTTCTCATCCAACGGTTGAGATAAATACACATTAAAAAAACACCCTGTCTCATTTTACAACAGGGGTACATTCATCTTTTTCTTCTCCTCCATCTTCTTCATTTCATATCTCACACAAATGAGATAAACACACACACACACACACACACACACACACACTCAACCACCGATCCTAATTCACAAACACAAACCCTAATTTCATATCTCAAACCCTATTTTTATCCCCTAATTTATGATTGATGGATTTCGCGGTGAAAAATAGCAGCCGAGGAATCTTAATACGGAGATCGATCCATTTCTATCAAGTTGTGATGCTTATTCTGATTTTTTAGGCGTTATTTTGATTTTGCTTTCTTGTTATTTTGGTTTTTTATGCTTATGTTTTATGCATATTATATTGCCTGATTATTTTGTTATATAGGCTTAGTTTTTGATGTTAAAAAGTGCCTTATTGTATGCTTTTTGTCAGTTTTGATTTTTTTTTTATAAGTGTTAATCGTATTTAAATTTTATTTTTTTGTTGTTGTTGAATTAGGTGTTTTTCCCGATCTATGCATTTAATCATTTTTATGTTGTGGTTTTCAACATAAAGAATCCAAAGACCATGGTCATTCTAGATAATAGTGATTCTGGATATACGTATGCTTCAAAGTACAAGGAAGCTTGTGATCCTCTTGTAAGTTTTTTAAAAAATTCATATGATTCCAGATACTTGTTTTTATTTTTATATATATGTATATGATTTTCTATGAATCATATATGATTCACCATGAATCATATATGATTCAGTTTGAGCATTTAAATTTTGATATATGTACAGTTTTTTTATTTTTGCTTTTATCTGTTTTGTATTGTAGAAGAAGTTGTTTTCTAGGTATCTAAAAGAGCAGAACCATTCAAGTCACGAAGCTGTTGCTAAAATGAGACCATTCATCCCAAAGTTGAAGTGGCGAACTTCAAATAATCATGTAGATTGTGGGGTATTTGCAATGATTCATATGGAGAATTACGTTGGTGATGCTCCTAAGAATTGGGAGTTCGGTTTATGTGAAGAATCTGATGAACAGGTTTCGATGTTACAGCGCTTGAGGTATAAGATTGCTACCAAGATTATGTTGCACCAGTTCAATGCTGTTTCAAATAAAATGTTTGATTTCGCTTTCACGTTTGAGACAAATAATACTGAGCAAGCGAGGGTCTCAATGATTGTTGATGCAATTAAGAACAGGAATAATCGTGATCCACCCAAGCAAGTGAAAGAGACTGATACGGCCAATGTAGTTGTAGGTGTGAAAGAAGCGGTTGATCAAGTGAAGGAAAAGGGGCGTCGGAAGAAGTGATTTCTTGTTTTTAACTGATTCTGAATGGTAGAAATTTTTGTAAAACTAATGGTAGTTGTTGATGGTAGTTGATGGTAGAAGTGATGGTAGTTGTTGATGGTAGTTGTTTTTAACTGATTCTGGTAACTTTTCTGATGGTAGTAGTTGCATTTCAAAATCTGATGCTATGAAATTTAAATATTGCTTTGCTTCTTTGATTAATCTTTGATTAAGCAAATCATATATGATTCACCATGAATCGTATATGATTCATGGTGAATCAATCAAATTCTTGGGCACTAGGCCTGACACACCACATACATGATATATGATTCATAGATAATCATATATGATCCATGAATGAATCATGTATGATTCATACATGAATCATATATGATTCATACAAGACAACTTTAATCATACGTACAAAACAGTTTAAACTATCAAATCTGCTAGAACATTAAACATAAAGTAATTCAATTAAAATCTCAAACACTTTTTCGACAGTATTAGAAATAAAATAAAGGAAAAAATATAAGCTAAGTTTTTTTTTTGAAAATGCAAAACCATTCAAGAAGCTGTATTTGATTGTTCCTTATCAACAATGTGTGCAGTATCACTGTTTCTGTCCTCTTGTTCAGTAGCACTAGCAGCAATTCTCCTTTCTTGTTCGGCAGCAGCTTCAGTTCTCGCTAGTTTTGCAATATATTTTGGATTTAACGGGCAAGTAGTTTTTGTGTGCTTGTTTGTTATCTCTGCACAGTATCCACATTTCCGAGCCCTTTTAGCCTTAGCTTTCATTGCTATTTCCCTTCTACTTTTTCTTCGTTCTCCTCTTCGACCACCTTTGTTGCTAGCCTTTTGTGGATTATTTACCAGATTTTGATTCGGCTTCTTAATTGCATAGATATCTTCAATCACATCACCCGTTTTCTGAGAAGGAGGGTTAGGCAGTTTAACCTGAATTTCTTTCTTTATATTCTCCAACTTTTCCACAAACTGCTTCAATTGTTCTTCATCTTTTCTTAACAAAAACAAGCATTCGTCTACCACATAATTTGCCTCATTTGTTAATTTTTCAATTGCTTCGTCTTTCTCTCCATATCTATTTGTGTTTCTTCTCAATGCAGGTGGTATTAAATCCCTTCTCCAACGCCTCAAAATGTATCTTTCTGGAATCACCCCAATATTACAATTCTTCAAAACACAAAATACATGTCGGCATAGAAACCCATAACGAAGAAAATGCCTACAAGTACATTCAACCGAACCGTCTTCAGGATTACGCACAACCTAATTATTCAACATAAGAAAAAGAAAAGTTATTAGAAATATGATTCACCATATTTGATTCACATAAGAATCATATATGATTCTTATGTGAATCATATATGATTCACTTAAGAATCATATATGATTCACCATGAATCATATATGATTCACAATGAATCATATATGATTCTTACATCAGAATATAACAGTAGGAATTTTTTTTAATTACCTTGTAATCTACTTCTTTGTCTTTTTCTTGAATCACCGTCTCTTTTCCTTCCTCTGTATAAAGTGTTCTATAAGCACCTGCTCTTATGTCTCTAACCTTAACGATCTCACAACCTTCTTCTTTTTTAAAGTTTTGTATGTAGCATGCCCAAACCCCTTCATATATTTCCTTTTGAACAAGTAACGATATTGTCCTAGTGTATACTTTACATGCATGGATTTCAATTGTTAACTTTGTATGAAGTTTTGGTGCCGAGTCAAACGTTCTAAAGTCCAACACTTCTTGCCTATAGCATTGCCTTTCCATTGCGGATTCGAAGCACATCATGAAATTCACCAACGTTGACCCGTGATTTGTGAAATTTTTGAAGAATGCATTTTCACTCTCAGATCTTGATGTAGTTCTCATCAATCCAAACAATGGCGAGTGAATAAAATAAGCCGGTAACCACATGTGTCGAAGGTCAAACATCTTTGTCATCCATTTGTGGTTTTGCAATCCAAAGTCTTCAACTAGTTTTGACCATTTTCCTTCAAATTCTAACGGCTCCATGAACATATTCCACACAAGTTTGCCGAAGCGCTCTTTGAAATCAGTTTCATCATATATTTCTGGACAGATCTGTAAATGAATCATATATGATTTAAGAGATATTGCAAGCAAATGTAAGTGAATCATATATGATTCTAATAGAATCACATATGGTTCATGGTGAATCATATATGATTCATCACAGATATGATATTAAAGGATGAATTTTCAAATACCTTTGCTGGAACTTTTTGCATGATATGCCACATGCATAATCTGTGTGTAGATTCTGTAAGAACTGCTTCAATTGCCCTTTTCATTGCTCCATCTTGATCCGTTACAACCATTGTCGGTTGCTTTTCGTGAGCAGTCATGAATGATGTTAGTAGCCATGTGTAAGCTTCTGTGTCTTCTCTTAAAAGCATTCCCGAGCCAAAGTTCACGCACTTTAAGTGATTATCTATCCCGGTGAATGGAACAAAAACCATGTCATACCTACAAATAATTCATTTGATTTTGTTTAGAAAATCATAATACTTCAATTAAAATGACATATGAATCATATATGATTCACCATGAATCATATATGATTCAAATGAATCATATATGATCCTCCATGAATCATATATGATCAATCATGAATCATATATGATTGAACATAACATAACAGTTCATATAAACAGAATGATAACATCTTACTTGTTAGTTCGGAAAGTTGCATCAAATGATATAATATCTCCAAACTCCTTGTAGTTGCATTTAGCAACTTCGTCGGCCCAAAACATTGCAACTAATTCACTGTTTTCAACCAAATAGTGAAACGTGAAGTTTGGCACAAACTTCTTCCTGTTTTCCATCTTGTTGATTAGCATTTGCGCGTCACTTTCTCCTATAAATGCATTAACATCCCTTATATGATTCTTAAAGTCGTCACTAGTTCCATGAACATACTGAGTTCCACCTTTCATTTTGCAATACAAGTTGTGTGCCTTTGTTGCGCCAAGTCTCATTGTTGAAGCTCTCACAACAAACATTTTTTTGGCTTGAGGCATCTTTCTTTGTTTCTTTGTTAGATGCTTATACTCTTTTGGAAGCAATTGATGGTTGTGCTTAGCAACAAACTTAGTTATTTCATACTTTCCCGAAACATGATCCAAATCAACCTTTATTCGTGCCATACAACCTGTTATACGATATCTCGTATTCCTAACTTGTTTATCATTGTTTTGAGGATCCAATGTGTTAATGTTTATCTCCTTTGGAACCCCTTCCCTGTTACACATGACATACTTTGATCTAACCATACCACTTTTAGTTTTCTTTTGTGCTGATTTTTTAACTTCAAAACCTCCTTTTTCAGCATAAACACTATAAAACTCAACACATTCCTCTATCGTATCAAAACGTTTCCCCTCAAGAGGTAAGTACGGCTCATCAACATTTGGTTCCCAATATGTCGTTCCTCCGGGTGTCTCATTGTGAAGGTATAAACTTGGTCTTGGTGTATTGATTTTAACTGTTACAGAATCATATATGATTTTGTGTTAGGTACATTTACTATTAATGATATATGATTCAAATCTATGCATGAATCATATATGATTCAACATGAATCATGTATGATTCACATGACTCATATATGATTTTCCTAAATATTCAGAATACTCAGAATCATTTAACAAACACAATACTCATATAACAAACACATCACATTCATCAAAAAACATTTTTTTTACACAGAATCATATATGATTTACCTGGTTCTAGAATGACATTGGCTTCTACATCTTCATTCATAGTAACATCATCAAGTTCTTCTATTTCAGCCTCTATAAGAAGATTTTCTTCTCCAACAACCGGAACAACAAACAAATCTGCTTCATTTATATTACAAGCCCTAGCCGTGGATGTCAATGGAAGATGGTGACTGGTCGAGGAGGTCGCCGAAGGAAGGTGATTGGTGGTGGAGGTTGCTGGAGGAAGGTTAATAGTCGTGAAGGTCGCCGGAGAAAGTTTAGTAGTCGTCGCCGGAGGAAGGTTGGTAGTCGGCGTGTTCGCCGGAAGAAGGCTGCTTGTCGACGAGGTCGTCATTTTTGTTGGTAGAGTTCGCCGGAAAAATTTTGTTGGATTGGTCGCCGGCGAGTGGATTTGACGTCTGTGGTTTTTTTTTGTTTTACAAAGTGAGAATGTGTGTGTTTTAAGTTTAAATATGTGACACAAATACCCCTTTAGTGTTAAAGATGGGTAAAATCTGGACCCTTTGATCAATCATAGATGGATGGCTTGGATGGTTTCATTGGATCTATGAAAATGTGGGGGTCTTTGTGGATCTCAACTCGTTGTCTAATAGTTGTCCTAATATTTATCTTGTCATGAGCTGTATCTTAGTCATATTGGGCCCGAACCTAATCTCCTTATAATCTATATATACAACTATATGTTGAGGAATGAGATACGAAACACATTACCATTCTATATTACTCTCTTACATGGTATTAGAGCAAACGATCCTTAAAACCCCAAAATAGTTGTCCTCTGATCATCGGCAATTGACCGATGATTCGGAGGGATCCAAACGTACCTTTTTTTTCTTTTTTATCCTATTAGATGTAATTCAAATAAATCAACTATTGTGTCACCGGAACCCTATTAGCTAGCAAGCTTATTAGTGCATGTATCTTCACATCAGGAGATGTAGCCGTTTATTCTTCACCGAAAGCCTACGCGCCGTCGTCACCAAATTACTCTCTTTTGCAAACTCTCAATAAGAAACTTAGAGTTTTTGTGGGTTATTGTTATGCAAGGGATACAAGTGTTTAATTTGGGTGATATGTTTTATTTTATGGGTAGATGGTGGTGGTTAGATCTGGGAGGATTGATCGTGATGGTTATGGATCCCATGGAAGGTATGTGAGAGAAATTGATAAGAAAAAGAGGCGTGTGGGTACTGCCTTCAAGGGATTGCTTAGGCTTTTAGTATTTTGTTTTATTGTGTCTGAGACTCATTTTCTTAAAAGGGTGTCACTTAAAAGAAAATGATGGGCACTACATGGTGAATGGTGTTACTAGCAACTAATGTTTGGTATGGTCCGACCTACGGTCCAAAATATAGAGAATTAATGGAGAGAATTATTAAATGGGAAGAAATATGATGGGCACACTAGTACAGATATTTTCGTCAAACTATTTGACAGCCAACAAAAAAAACATTTTATTTTATTTTTATTATATCTTTGAGAGAATACTTTGAATTATTCTTCGTTATAGGGATACTTTGAATTATCTCGTAATTTGTGTTGGTGATTTGTGCTAAGGTCACAAATCCGCACGACTGTTATTTTTCTCTTTTCTAGTTTTTAACTCCAGTCCGAGCTTTTGTGATTTCGTCATTCGGACTGCGAGGCAGTGTTAGCTGTCAATTAGTTGTCTAATAGTTGTCCTAATATTTATGTTGTCATGAGCTGTATCTTAGTCATATTGGGCCGGAACCCAATCTCCTTGTAATCTATATATACCAGTCATGTGTTGAGAAATGAGATACAAAACACATTACCATTCTATATTACTCTCTTACGGATTTGATTTACATACTAGCAAGACGCTAGGGAAAAAAGAGATTACATGGTGTTTTCATAATAAATTTAAGAGTTAAGTACATTTTTGGTCCTTGTGGTTTGGTGCGAGTTCACTTTTGGTCCAAAATTCAAAAAAGGTTCACTTTTGGTCCAAAAACATAGTTTCTGTCCACTTTTAGTCCAATCCCGTGAATTTGCACTAAAATTTTTGGACTAAAAGTGAACCGAAACTATGTCTTTTGGACCAAAAGTGTAACGAAACTATGTCTTTTGGACCAAAAGTGGACCGAACCTATGTGTTTTGGACCAAAACCAAACTTTTTTTTATTTTTGGACCAAAAGTGAGAAAATGCACCAAACCACAGGGACCAAAAATGTACTTAACTCTAAATTTAAGGATCCAATATCCATTGTAACCAACTAATATTAGACTTTCGATTTGAGGCTAGGTTTCTTCCGTAAGTTAATAGAATTGACAAAAGTAACCCATATTCCTAACATGATAGGATAAACTTTGAGCTTTTGTTTATTATGCAAGACCATATATGGAGCTTCTGGATGATGATTTCAGATCATTAATAGACTGCAAAATCAAAAGCATATTATTGGAAATATCTAAGAGAAATTGCTATAGACTAGACAAAACCATTTGACAATATCTGTTAAAACACAAGCAATTACTTGGTAACACTAAAACTTATTGTTTCGTTATTAAAAATAAGAACACTCAAGTTGATGTTCCGAATGAAATTAGTTGAAGTTCAAGTTCAAAGAGGAAGAATTGAAGCTGAGAGACTAGGTAATAGAGCATGGCAGAGTTCATTTTTAAGGTAAATAATTTCATTACTTTCGTTACACCACTTGGGAGACATTTACTATATCTCAACAAGATATGCTACAAGCTCAAGGAGTATCAATTCTGGTATAACCTATTTTTTTATACCTGAAGATGATGAGATGAGTTCTTAAGTTAATGAAAACAGGGCTATTTTGCTCCCTAGATATGTGCAAGATGATATACTAGAAGAAGGGGAAATAGAAGGACCTCTCAAGCTGAAGCAACAAGAGAAGAGTTAAGTTAAGCAGACCGGTCTGGAATATCTGATTTTGATAAATACCTCACATGTACTAAAGAATTTTCTACAAACACTTAATCAAATTTGAAGAGTTACATTACACAATCAATCAACATTGATGGAGACATAAGAAGAAGACAAGAACTCAAGCAGATTTATAAGGAGATAAAAAGTTTCTTGTATTTTAGTCTTTTTGTTTTTCTTTTTATGAACAGTTTCAACTATTGTTTTATAATCATCAAATACACGGAGATTTTTTTTTTTGGTAAAGGGTTTCCCCGGTAAATGTATTGCTCCAAAAAAATGATTCAGTACAAAGGATGTGGGTGTATCTCACAACTCAACCCGTTACATATGCACAAAACAAACATAACAAGCACAACTACTCCATTGGAGAATATTACTAAAACTATATTACAATTGACTCAACAAACATCAAAAAACTATTTCTTCCTCCTGCCACGGACCGTGATATCAAGATCATCATAAATAGCCAGAAGTTGATCGGACATATCATGATTCTCGTACACATCATCATCATACGGGTCGTAATCATCAGTATCCGGATAAGATTCCCGCCATTGTTCCAACAAGTTCTGAGTACCATAACCTTTGTCATTTCCATCTTTACCACTCGTTGAAAGCCTTAGATTAGCAGTTTCATCAAAAACCACTTCCACTTCACTATCACTATCCACAATACTCGTAGAGACAATCGGGTTCCCGTCATCATCCACAAACCTAAGTTTACTATCACGAATTTGGCGTTTTATTTTATCGATTTTCTCTACAATAGGAGTATTACTATAACTATCAAGTATGGTCCCCTTGTCAGCCGACTTTGAGACCCCTCCATTCGTACCCAATTCCACATCATCATCAACCGAGGCAAGCACCTTAAAAGGTTTTGACAATACAGGGAGATTGTTAGGTTAAGTGTTAGCCATTATGTCTTTAATAGAATTCCTCTATGTTGTAATTGATAAGACAAAGACTAAAATTGTTATTCGACTAGTTTAGTATGTCCAAATTAGTTTAGTACTTGTCTCAAGGCTATTAACTGAAGAGAAGAGTTTTTATCTGCTCAAGCTGATTAAAAACTCTCAAGCTAAAGGAAGACAGTATATCAACTCAAGACATGAAGACAGTTTTCAGCTCAAGCCAAAGAATAGAGTTTTAAGCTTAAGCTGATACATAAAAATGCAGCTTAAGGATTTATACAGTAAGATGATTTTATAAAAACTTACTAAAGAGGAAATTTTATAAGGGATTAAGATTGTGTTTCCTTATCTCTATAGGAATTAATTTCCTATTTGTATACACATTCCTATTGTGCTTATGAACAAGACGCAGTATAATAGATCTCAAGAGATGGCTGAATGTGTGTAGATTTGGTACTTAGTGTTCTAGGATTGATAAGTTCGATTCGTAGCTTAGTTTTATGTACTTCACTAAGTGATATAATATATACACATTAAGCAAAATCATAACCTTGTGTTCATACTCTAGATAATCCTATGTATCCTGAAACACTTGAGACAGACACGGACGTACATCCGGGAGTATTCATCTTCACAACTTAAAACGTTGGATTGAAATGAGCATCAACACAAAACACATCACCGTCAATAATTAATAAACAGAGGCCACTTGGACTTTGGTCCAATAGTAAGTCAGTTCCCCACTAACCAAAAGTTTGTGGGTTCAAGCCTCGCTGGAGGTATGTGTGAAATATATATTTGTGAGAAAAAAAATTCTCGTTTAAAAAAAATAATAATAAACATAATGAAGGATCAAACTTTATTGCTTTTATTTAATTTTTTATTGTTAATCATTAAAGTAAGAAGAAGTTGTTATGTTCATTTACTACTAATTACCTTAATTTATTTTTTTATTCAAGCAAGGAGATTTTGTTGGACCAAAGACTTGCACAATGATCAAATATATACATATTTTAGTGATGAGTTATTCTCTTTATATTGCACAATTTATATATTTTTTATATGTATTTTACTTTTTAATATTCAGCCTTTTTGGAGAAATTTTGAAAAAGACACGGACGACAGAGCATTTTGTAACAAAAACGAAGAAATATGTATTTGTCCAATGAAGGATATGGTGTATGCACATTAAGTAATACGCCGAACTCAACTGCTCACAAAGTTATCAAAGAAGTACATGTATTCAAGTGAATATGTTGTAATACCATTCATGTATACAGTGTATTGGAGCCCTAATTGAAGAGTTTACTCTAACATATTGAAAGAATACATTGTATTCGCCTCATTGGTGCTACACGACATCTTGCAGGAAAGGGTCAATGTTGACTTGTTAAAAGAAGTAATACGCGGTCATTACACACATCACTATACGGTGTATTTACCATTGGTTATACGCCATATGCGGGCTTTTCACAAGCCCTATAAATAGAGGTCTTATGCTCGGTTTCAAACACACTTTGCTCTTAACACAAAACCCTAAAACGATATAAAAACTTCAAGAACACCACCCAAAGCCAATATCAAGTGGGGAAACGTATTTCGTATCATCACATGTTAGTTTAATCATTTGTCTCGTATTTTCGAATTCACTATGTCTTTGTTTATCGTTTCATTGATTGAAACTACTATATTTGCTACTGAAATTATGTGCTAAAACCCTTTGGTGTTAGCCGAGTTATGAATACAATGTCTTGCTAATTCCATGTTTACTTTAATCTAGTATGTTTTTGAATATTAGATAATTTTTTAGATGTTTATCGCTCCAAATAATATATTTGTTTGCATGTTTATTATAATTAAGTCTATTGCTAGATTGCTTGTTTGGAGATTGACGACCTTCTATCTTGAGATCCTTATCTAAATAGATTCGGGTCACTAACGACATTAAGGAGACTGTTTGCCGAATTTCTCTATTAAGATTAGAGGTGGACCAAACCCTAGGTTAGACTAAATTTTTGAGCGATTTAGATGCTGCAAAAAGCTGTGTACGACAGAATACTAGAAACAGACTGAGAAACTATTACCCGGAAGATAATCAGTTATCCATCACCTTTACATGCTCCAACTGCCATGTTACACTATCCAAACATAGTTCTTGATGATTGTAGGTAGCAAAACTACAAAAATTTCATAGGTTTAGGAGACCTCAACTTAGGTGTGCCAATTATATTTCTTCTTCTACATAAATGTAAACATTGAAGCACACTAAAAAAATACATTATTCAATTGGATAAGGTTTGTGTTAACTGATGTTGCGAGTAATATTTCAAAATATAAATGGTTTTGATGAATATATGGTTATGTAGAAATCAATTGTGGTCTCCTTTTTGCAG
>BQNB010023641.1:0-61579 GCA_026074375.1 Tanacetum coccineum
TTCTTCAATCATTTAATCTATATTGTAGGACGTTGGATCATTTTGTGGACACCTGAGGATTGCCAGGCTGGCATTCTTTAATGTGACATTTGTGTTAGTTTTGTGAGTGAGTTTAGCACAAAACCCATCACAATTTGTGCTTCTTTACTTGATGATGTGGCTCTTCTTTATTAAAGACTGATTTGACCCTGGGTTTGTGATGTAGACCTCTTGAATTGACCAACGCACCCTCTAATTTTGATTTGCCCCTTGTTTTACCATGGGGGTGAAATGAAGAAGACGGATGAACAGTAAAAGTGGTTCCCGCTCCTTTTTCGACAGTTAAAACTGTTGAAGTTTGGAAAGTTAACACATTTGGCCCCTCTCTTTCATTTCCTCTTTTTAAGTTATAAAGAACTTTCGAAAATTGCAAGAATGGCCCTTGTAGATGAAAATTGGCTAAGGCTTTGGGTTCTTTTGATTCTCGTGTCCGTGTTTGCTTGCTTTTGATTGTTTTCTTGTGATTTTTGACTTATCCGTACCTGCACACACAAAACACAAATACAAGCATATTTTTGCCATTTTTGGTCTGTTTTGGGTTTATTTGGGTTATTTTAGGTATAAATGGATATGTGTATTTTACACTTATCAGTGCCTAAGTTTTCTTGTTATCTAAGGGTCATGTGCTATAGATGGTGACTAAGGGATGCTATGTGATGAGTATGGTGAGCTAGAAGCTAGATAGGAGATGTGGAGAGGGTTTTGGAGTCCACGACTAAACCAAGGAGACAAGGAGGTGACAAAGCAAGTCTTGGTGCTTAAGGGTTGTGATAGAGGTACCTGTAAGCTACTTAGGGAGGTAGTAGCTTAGTCATAGAGGTGCTTGAGGTGCTAGGTTGGTTTAAAATGGGTCAAAAAGGAAGAAAAGGTGCATCGGGTTGGATTAGGGTTTGGTTAGGGTTTTTAGGGTTTAATTTCTAGTTAAGGCTAGGGTTTAGGATAGATTAAGGTTTAGGATTAGTGTTAGGATTATGGTTTAGTGTTAAGGATTAGTGTTTAGGGCTTAGTTTTAGGTTTAGAGTTTAGTTTTTAGTTGAAAGTGAAATTAGGGTTTAGGGTTTTATCTTTAGGGTTTAGGGTTTTAGATTAGGGTTTAGGATGAATTAGGGTTTAGGTTTAAGGTTTAAAAGTCATGCATTAAGTGTTTGTACCTTGTGTAAAAGTGGTGGTAAGAAACCAAAGTGATTTAGGAGGTAAAAAATGACCCCTAATTGGATCCCTTTCTTGCATTATTGGACTTGTACATTGAGCTTCTAGAATGTTGTAACATTGATTTAGGACTGGAAAAAAAGATATTTCAAATGTGTTGTATTGATACTTGTACACTTGCTTTAAAGGTGTTATTCCATTTTATATGTATAAATTCCTATAATTAGGGTTTTGATATAACGTTATCGTTTAATGCTTTATGTTTTGAGATAACGTTTTGATAAGTACGTTTAAATAGATAACGTATCTTGGTTAAAATGATATTAAGATATATAGTTGGACATATTAGGATGTTTACATGATATAACAATAGATATTGAATGGCATTGGATAGAGAGTTGCGGGAGCTCGTTTACTTTGAGATGCAAGTTACCTTGCATTATGAGATAAAGCAAAAAAATTTCCTTGTAAGAAGGTGTGAGATATTCTTAATAGATGGATATTACTGTGCTGCACTCTATTTATAGATGGTTATTTACATGATGTAATTGCGGGTTGTTTATAGTCTCCTCCCTTAAAAGATATCTTATACCGAGATTTAGTTGGATGCCGGGAGTGGTCGTTTGAAAAAGTGTGGTTACTGGTAGAATTTAACTTTCGCGTTCCCTTGTAAATTCTGGTCCTCTTTTAGAGTTCCATCTTACTTTGATTATAGGAATACGACTTTGTTTTAGTTGCTTGACTTCTCGATCCATAATCTCCACTGGTTCCTCTACAAAGTTAAGTTTGTCATCAAGTCAAAGCTCTTTTATTGGAATGAAAAGGGATTCGTCAGATAAGAATTTCTTTAGATTAGAAATGTGGAAAGTACTCATGGTACATTTACTGAGCTCTTCAAGAAGCTCTGTTATGTTAATGCAATGGGCTAATTTCTGTTCAAGGATTTTTATTGGTACATTGTTCCGGGGTTTAAGCTTTCCTCGTTTTCCGAATCAGATGACACCTTTATGAGGTGATACTTTCAACATAACATGATCTCCAACTTGAAATTCTAAAGGCTTTCGTCTTATATTGGTATAACTTCTTGTCGGTCTCTTGTAGCATTGAAGCAGTTGTCGGAATTTGTACTATCTTTTCAGTGGTTTCAATGATTATTTTTGGTCCTGTAAGTTGACTCTCCAACTTTGGCCCAACTAACAGTTGAAATGCACCTTTTCGACCATTAAAGTGCCTAAATGGTGTGCTAACCTTGTATGGCATAGGTAACCGTTATTGTTATGAGAATTCTACCAATGGTAAGTGTCTTTCCATCATTTGTTAAATCATATAACAAGGGCTCGAAGCATGTCTTTGATGTGTGAATGGTCCGATCACTTTGTCCTTCAGTTTTGGGAATGATTTGCACGTACTCATGTCTTATTGTAGTACCCAAAGCTACTGGGATCTGTGAAATGACCGATCCACGATCCGATATAATTGATATTTGCACGCCATGAGGGAGACTATTGCTTATGATTATAACCTTGTAAGGGTTTCCATACTATCTGTCTCTCGGGTAGGGATGAAGTGTGCAGATTTGGTAAGGCGATCAGACAAGACCAAGATTGTGTATTGTAATCACGTTTGTTGGGTTTTGGGGTAGTCTGCTATGTTGTGATGAAATCCATTAGTGTCTTCACTCTCCCATTTCCACATAGGAATCTCGGTTCTGTACCAGTAAGCGGATGGCTTCTGACATTTGCCTTAAACTATAGACATGTTTAAACATTTGCCAACATATTCAGCGATGATTGCCTTCATATTAGGCCACCAATAGAGTTTCTTAAGATCCTGATACATCTTGTCAGAACCCGGGTGAATGGAATATTTTGATTTATGGGACTCATGCATGATCAAGTCTCTCAGATTACTAAAAAGTGGTAACCAGCTTCGGTTCTTAATACAACAAGTTCCATCAGGACGTATTTCAAATGCTTTATCTATTCCTTGTAAGTTTTCAGCCTTGATGTTTTCTTCTTTGAGTGCTTCGGTTTGAGCTTTAAGAATTTGTGAGGGTAAGTTTGGATGAATGGTCATAACTAATGATCTAACTCGAAGTGGTTTGATTCGTTCCTTTTGGCTTAAGGCATCTGCTACAAGATTTGCCTTTCCAGGATGGTAGCAAATTTCATAATCGTAATCTGTAAGCAATTCTAGCCAACTGCGTTGTCTCATGTTCAACTCTTTCTGATCAAGCTGAAGACTTTTATGATCACGTGAAATTGTAATCCTTGTCCGTTATAGGCTTAGTGTCTTTAATTTTAAGAGCGAATACTACTGCTCCTAATTCGAGATCATGAGTGGTATAGTTTTCTTCATTAGGCTTAAGTTGTCGGATGCATATGCAGTAACTTTCTCTCTTTCCATTAACACCGCTCCCAGAACTTGATGGGATGCATCACAGTAAATAACCAAATCATCGTTTCCTTCTGGTAATGATAAGATTGGAGGTTCATAAAGCTTCTGTTTTAGTAATTGGAAAGCCAACTCTTGATCTTCGCCCCATATATACTGTTAACATTAGAGATTTCACTAATAAAAGACACGATCCAGAGGTTGGATAAAGTGATAAAGATGATTAGCCATTTTATTAGAGAGAAAGGTAAAAGAGATGGGAAGAGTGTGTATGTTAGAGAGAGAACACACACACACACACTTTACAAAAGTGAGCTTCACCCCTCCATGGAAGTATGGAGGGGGTATTTATAGTCCAAACACACCTAAACTATACTAAAAAGTCTAATCTAGTCCCTGTGTGTTTGACTATTTATAAACTAATGTAATTTCGTGTTTGTCACCATATTTTATGGCTAACAATCTTCCCCCAATATATGGACACATACGGAATTACTTACATATTCTAACAAGTAACAAATAACAATTAAGATAAAGTCTTCCTAAGCGCTTCCAAAAGATGAAGATGTCTTCCGAGTTTCCTTGTCTTGAAACTTGTACTCCAGCTTGGATCTTCAGTGTCTTTACTTTGTCTGGGATCCAATTATAGTATGCATGAACGGGAGTAATTTCCCCACGCAATTATTGCAGCATGTCTGAAAGCTTTTTCATAGACTCCTTTTTGGCGAGAGTTTCTAAATCAGCTTCCCCCAAACCAAACATCCTTATCTTAAGCAAGATTCTGAAACTTTGTTGTAGCTTAAACAATCTTTTTACTTGTCATTGACGTGCTCAACGGATTTTATAGGAGTTCATAACCACACCAACGACCACTATTCGTGTCATTAGGGCTTGGTGAATATCGTTCGGGGGTGCTATGCGAGAAATCTGCAACAATTCTTTCAGTATGCAGAATACTTCATAAACCATACTAAGTAAAGTAGTCTAACCACTACTTCCCCTTGGAAGTTGACATGGTAACATCAAAGTCAATTAAGTCCCGGGTGTACACATTTTCCCCCATGATGGTTGCGAACTCTTAGAAGCATCATTGTCGTGTACATCCATAGACTCGAGAAGTTCTTGTCTTAAGCACAAATCTTGAAATCCAAACAAAGCATTACCCTCTTGTCTTCAGCAAACCATAAAGGTAATGATAGCAATAGAATCAAGAAAACTTGGTATAATCAAGGTCTTGTATATGAATGTCGTTGAAGAACTTTGAAAATTGACTTAGAAGGTGAAGTACCTTTGTCTTAGAATGGGACAATAATATCCCTGGAATTGAGGATTACATCTAAACATCTTTTAATAGATGGATAATTACATTGATGAAAATTGCGAGTTGTTATAGTCTCCCTCCCTTAAAAGAAATCTTTTCCCGAGATTTAGTTGGATGCCGGAGTGATGTTTGAAAACAGATTTGGATACTTGGCATGAAATTGATCTTCGCATTCCCATGTAAATTCTGGTCTTCTTTTAGAGTTCCATCTTATTTTGATTATAGAAATACGACTTTGTTTCATTTGCTTGACTTCTCGATCTATAATCTCCACTGGTTCTTCTACAAAGTCGAGTTTGTCATCAAGTCGAAGCTCTTTCATTGGAATGACAAGGGATTCGTCAGATAAGCATTTCTTTAGATTAAAAATGTAGAAAGTATTGTGGACATTACTAAGCTCTTCAGGAAGCTCTAGTTTGTATGCCACTGGGCCAATCCGTTCAAGGATTTTAAATGGTCCAATGTACCGGGGGTTAAGCTTTCCTTGTTTTTCGATTCAGATGACACCTTTACGAGGTGATACTTTTAACATAACACGATCTCCAACTTGAAATTCTAAAGGCTTTCGTCTTTTATTGGCATAACTTCTCTGCCGGTTTCTTGCAGCTTGCAAGTGTTGTCGAATTTGCACTATCTTTTTAGTGGTTTCATAGATTATTTCTGGTCTTATAAGTTGAACATTTCCAACTTCGGCCCAGCAAACAGGTGATCTGCACTTTTGATAATAAAGTGCCTCAAATGGTGCTGCCTTGATACTGGCATGGTAACTGTTATTGTATGAGAATTCTACCAATGGTAAGTGTCTTTCCCATGCTTTTCCAAAATCTATAACACAGGCTCGAAGCATGTCTTCGAGTGTTTGGATGGCCCTTTCACTTTGTCCATCGATTTCAGGATGATATGCTGTACTCATGTCTAATTGAGTACCCAAAGCACTTTGTAATGATTTCCATAATCTGGATGTGAAATGACTGTTGCGATCCGAAATGATAGATATTGGCACTCCATACCGGGAGACTATTTCTTTGATGTATAACCTTGTAAGGGTTTCCATACTATCTGTCTCTCGGGTAGGGATTAAATGTGCGGATTTGGTAAGGCGATCGACAATGACCCAGATTGTGTCATGTCTGTTTGATGTTTTGGGTAGTTTTATGATGAAATCCATTATGATTCTCTCCCATTTCCACATAGGAATCGCCGGTTGTACCAGTAAGCCGGATGACTTCTGACATTCTGCCTTAACTCTAGAACATGTTAAGCATGTGCCAACATATTCAGCGATGATTGCCTTCATTTTAGGCTACCAAAATAGTTTCTTAAGATCCTGATACATCTTGTCAGAACCCGGGTGAATGGAATATTTTGATTTATGGGACTCATGCATGATCAAGTCTCTCATATTACCAAAGAGTGGTAACCAACTTCGGTTCTTAATATAACGAGTTCCATCAGGACGTATTTCAAATACTTTATCCATTCCTCGTAAGTTTTCAACCTTGATGTTTTCTTCTTTGAGTGCTTCGGTTTGAGCTTTAAGAATTTGTGAGGGTAAGTTTGGATGAATGGTCATAACTAATGATCTAACTCAGAGTGGTTTGATTCGTTCCTTCAGGCTTAAGGCATCTGCTACGACATTTTCCTTTCCATGATGGTAGCGAATTTCACAATCGTAATCTGCAAGTAATTCTAACCAACGGCATTGTCTCATGTTCAACTCTTTCTGATCAAGGATATGCTGAAGACTTTTATGATCAGAGAACACAGTACACTTTGTACCGTATAGGTAGTGTCTCCAAATTTTAAGAGCGAACACAACTGCTCCTAATTCAAGATTATGAGTGGTATAGTTTTCTTCATGAGTTTAAGTTGTCGGGATGCATATGCAATAACTTTCTCTCTTTGCATTAACACCGCTCTCAGACCTTGATGGGATACATCACAGTAAACAACAAAATCATCGTTTCCTTCTGGTAATGCTAAGATTGGAGCTTCACAAAGCTTTTGTTTTAGTAATTAGAAATCCGACTCTTGATCTTCGCCCCAGATATACTTCTTGTTTTTCTGGGTTAATTTAGTCAAAGATTTTGCAATCTTCGAGAAATCTTTGATAAATCTCCGATAATAACCGGCGAGTCCTAAGAATTGACGTATTTCTGTAGGTGTAGTAGGAGATGTCCAATTCTTAACTGCTTCAATCTTGGTGGGGTCAACATGAAGTCCTTGACTATCAATTAAGTGTCCAAGAAATTGCACGATATGAATCCAGAAATCACACTTGGAGAACTTGGCATACAACTTCTCTTTCTTGAGTAATTCTAGGATTATTCTCAGATGATTTGCGTGCTCTTCTTTGTTACGAGAGTAGATAAGAATATCATCGATGAACACTATCACAAATTTATCCAAGTATGGTTTACACACACGATTCATGAGATCCATGAATACAGCAGGTGCGTTAGTTAAACCAAATGGCATCACTTGAAATTCATAATGTCCGTATCTTGTTCTGAAAGCAGTCTTGGGAATATCTTCATCCCTGACTCTCAGTTGATGATAATGTATTTTCTAGTGAGAGAAAGTGAATAACATAAACCTGCCTTAGTGAACATGTGAGAATACAACCAACCAACACCCTCTCCAAGGCATGGAGAGGGTATTTATACCACATGTTTGACCGACCATGGGCCTTGGAAGGCTTTCCATGGGCCTTGGGCCATATTAGCTTACGTAGCATTACTTTGACTAACTTACGGGCTTTGACTAGTTAATATTGAAAGTGACCGAGACTTTTCTTGTTCCTAACAATCTCCCCCTAAGGGAGGTCACTCTAATTTACAAAAATTTAAACTTAGCATACTATGCTTCGACTTTAGTCTTGTGCTCGTAGTTTTTAACTTCAATCATTAACTTGTGATTTGATGTAGTGATCATAGACTTTAGGTCTTGAGCTTGTTCCTTATCTTGTCTTGAATGTGATCTTTGAACACCTTGAGATCATCAACCAAGCATAATCTCGTTTCGCCATCTTGTAAACTTTGCCATCTTGTGAACTTGTGACTTCTGGACCGACATGCTCATGCCTTTCTTGTTTTGTTGACGTGAAAAGCTTTAATGGTGCATCTTTTTTGAAATTCTTTAACTTTAACACTTTGTCACTTCGAGAAATACGTTCGATATCAGAGTGACGGAAACTTCTTTGAAACTCTTTGACTTTAATACTTCGTCACTTCAAGAAAGACGTACGGTATCAGAGTAGCAGAAGTCTTGAAACATGTACTTGAGCTTTCATGATGTCTTTATGTTTGTCGGTCGGGTATGAGCATGTGGTTATGAATCTTGTGAGTCAGCTGGAATTAGGTACCTTCACCTCCATCTTTAAGTATCCTGCATTAAACAATTAGCAATAAAGTGGGGGACGAATATGGCTTGGTCATTCACCGTGTTTGGTTGGAGTAACCTTCGAATCCGTGAGGATCGACCTGTGATCAGGTAGATTTAATTTAAGAAGAATATCCTTGACAGGATTTCCAGCAAGTATAGAATCGTTCTAACACATTTGTATTAGATTCATCAAACTCAGCATGTTCTCATTACTGGAACGTCTCAAAGCAGACAACATGATATGAGTGAACCAGTAAGTTACTATCTTACCAATTGAAATAGAAAAATCAATTTGAAAATCAATCGACGTGTCACTTGCTAAAGTGGTTTTGTGACACATCGAGAGTGTTAATCATTTCAGAAATTCATCATCAATCGTCAATTCATAACCTGGAACAAGTTTGATTCTTATAGAATCGCACCATCGTTTCTTTCCAGTTGTCACAAGTTTGATTCGTATAGAATCGCACAAGTCACCTACCATGAGCTTGTTTGATGTTGGCTCAAGCAGGATTTCCATCTTCACTATGAGTTATATCACTCGGATGTTCTGGCAAAATCACAAGGATAATGCGTAGGACTCTTAATATATATCTTGTTATTCACATTGTGTGACTTAGCAAGCATAATTTTGACAAGTGTCCTAATGAGATTTATGGATGATCTCTTTTGGCTCTAGACTCAATAGTGCACTTTGGTTTTAGTGATCGGAGGCTGGAACAGACTGCCACCTTTTCAATATCAACTAACTCGGAGTGAGAAAGTCGATAGAAATGCGTGTAATCTCCGTGAGAAATGAAACAAGAGTCTATTGAGAGACCTTGAGTGGCTTAGGGAGGGTTGTGCTTAGCCCCCTCAAGTGGTGCATGTAGATGGTTAAATATGTGAACAATAAGCTTCCCCTAAAAAGTATATTAACCATCTCTTGAATCTCAAACTCAGTAGGCTCTAAGTAGTAATTATTGATGAAGAAAACTGAGTATAACGAATTTGATGAAGAAGTTGAATCTCCTAAACTTGTGTCTTATGTCTTGCACTATCCACGTGACGTCAAACTCTATAAATAAATCATGTGAAATATAAGTGGACCGTAACCTCTTGACAATTCCTCATCTTCTATGGTAATACTAAGTGATAGCAAATTTGAGATTGAGCACCTTGATAAGAAAATCACACACCTTTGCTAGATTATGACAAGTCTTCGTCACCCATTTAATCACGAATAAGTTATCTTAACAGCCAACACTAACTTAAAAATATGATAAGGAACACGCATCTGTGGAAACTCATACTACAACATCAAATAGGTGATAATCAATCATCTTCGTAATCACATCTTGTTATAAATTCTCAAAAAATATCAAGCATAAATCAATAATATAAATGTTGTTTTAAAACAGTTCTATCTGAGATCCAAAACCATGAGTCACCCGATAACTGATAAAGCTAGCGGTACAAACTAGCTATGTCAGATAGTACTAACGGTACAAACTCTTTCTCGGATGAGGTAAGCAGTACAAATATTTTTCTTGGACAACAAAGGCAATATAAGCGAGCAATACTAAAAACATCCAACAGTACTAGCCTTTATTGCTCGAACAATTTTAATCCATATAAGCCCAAGCAAAAGTAATCTTCACATAACAGTATGTACTCGAACAGTACCTTCTTTTAGCCCAACAGTAGTAATAACTCTGTTTTTCATATGTGTGTAAGTTGTACAATTCTCAATCCATGATGTATAATTAAAGCAAACACGTTTTCTTTTCTTGCTGTTGACTCCAATCGAACCAAGAATTTATAAACAGTTCATTCTTACGTGATGTGCAATAAATGCTGCTGTTGACTTTCAATAATCGGTAAATAATAAAGAAATTTATAATCATATCAATTCTTTATTCAAAGCACTATAATCACATGAATTATTGAGGAATTATTTTGTTGATTCAACCGAACCGACCAACACATACAACAGCAGTATCAATCCCCCCCCCCCCCCATCCCCCCCCCCCCCCTCCAAACTTACTTTTCACCAAGCAGTACCATTGTCTCTTTGAACACGTGCAACAGGAACCCGAATACCAAAACCTTGATATT
The DNA here is from genome assembly GCA_026074375.1 of Tanacetum coccineum. Taxonomy (NCBI): domain Eukaryota; kingdom Viridiplantae; phylum Streptophyta; class Magnoliopsida; order Asterales; family Asteraceae; genus Tanacetum; species Tanacetum coccineum. Next base: position 10,385 of record BQNB010023641.1, read on the forward strand.
ATTATTTTCTTTTGTGTCGGCTATGTCTTTTTAAGATAATTATCCACGTCCGAACTGATGTTTATTAAATTAATCCTCCCATACCAGGATTAATTCAAAACAACGACAAGTGAATAATTGCGCACAACACCAAATCAAAGACACGAACCAGTACCTTGTTAAATCCTAGATATCGAGCAACCTGCTCTGATACCAATTGTTGAGTCCCAAACTGAACAGATCTTTGCAGCCTACTAAGGGTGATAGCCAACTTGTATAAATACAGATAGACTATAGAGAAAACACTGACTATGAATACTTATTGTATACGCGGAATCTACACAATAGTATTAAGAAGAACAATAAAAAACTAAACCATGATTTATATTAATCAGTTAAAGTGATTACAGATTACTAACTATGAGATATGATTGTATGAGAACAATTATTGTAGCGGTTGTTGGTGTTATGGTAGTTGTTGTTATTATCGTTGCGGTAGTTGTTGTTGTTGAAAGTTCTTCTGTCGTCAAACTTTCGTTTGTGATCACTTGATACTTGCACTGGAGTGTGCTTTTTTACCTGATCCATTAGCCTCTGGGCTATGTCAATGGCTTCCTCTAGAGTTTGAGGTTTAGAGGCGGTAACATTCCCTTCAATACTTCGAGGTAATCCCCCGATTAAAACTTCCATCATTTTCTCAGAATCTGGCACCATAGTGGGACACAAGGTTGCCAATTCCTAGAATCTTCTCACATATGTCTTGAGATCATTCCCCTTCATAGTCAGATGGTAAACGGCTCATGAACTCTTTGTAGCTACATTGTCTTGCCACAGGAGCTTCTCTTGGTCTGGTGGTATTATCAGTATTTTCCATGTTAACGGCTTGTGCTTCCAGAGCTGTGGTAACACTGTCAGCAACTAGTTTCCTGATGACAGCCTAAGTCATGGCTGGTGCTTCAGATGTTGACATCCTTTTGGGAGGCATTCTATCAACATATGATAAAACATAATAAGAATGATATCACAAGTCTTAAAATGAAATGCTTATTTTTGAACTTTAAGCATTTTTATATAGTGAATATTAAAATCATAGATAATTTCATATCAAATAAGTATCTATGATATTATTTAGGTGTCATAGTTTATGTTTGATAACGATGGAGCCGGAGATGAGAAATTTATATTGGAAGTTGTTTTAGGATGGATATATCGATTATTATGAAACACAAGTGTAACGGCGACATGATTGCCGTCTTGTTTTATAATCCTGAACAATTGCCTTTGTATGGACATAGTTCAAAATTTTAAAGTGTTGTTTATTTATTACCCACACATACCGTGGCTAGGTTCGAAAGCTATAACTCATCTTAATCTGTAGTTCGATGGTCCTTTCTGGCTGTCTTGAGTTCATAGCTTGCATTCAGAGACCTGTCCTTGTTGTTGGTAAAAGGACTTGGTATTTCTTTCGATGATTTGTTCTAGATTAGCAATCCTAAAGCGAGCCAGAGCAATCTTGTTGTTATTTCCCATTTGCTTTCTTTGAAGTTTACTAAATTAAGCATGAGCTTTTTGGAGTTCAGCTTTCAGATTGTCAAAATCTTGTTGTATAATCACCCGACCTTTGTAAAGACCTTCTATTTTGTTATCACCCGATGTTACTTCCTATGTGCTCTAATTGCAGTCGAGAGAGAGAGTTCATCCAGGTGATTTAGAATTTCCTCAATTTGCTCCTCGTGACGTTCCAGACTTGTCTTACGAGAGCTTTCTCCCATCTCAAATTCTTAAGGTAGGGCAGAAGTAGAGGAGAATGATTGATTATGGCCATGTTTCTTAGGTGACAATAATTCCTCCAGAAGAAAGAATTCTTGAGGATTAAACATTAGAGATGGAGACACAATAGTTAGTGGTGGAATAGGTGATTCATTAGCATAGTATGCATGCATGACCTTCATATAGGGGTCATCATGAAAAAGTGAAAGAGTTGGTGAAACTATTGGAACTACACCAAATGAGTTATTTGAAGAGCTAGAATAAGTTTTTCATTAGCATAGTATGCATGCATGACCTTCATATAGGGGTCATGCATGCATACTATGCTAATATAGAATATAAGCTTATGGAACAAGATATTAGGCTTACTTGAGCTAAAATGGGTCAAAATGAGTTTTTATAACTCGTACGCCTAGAAATGGCTTCAAGACTTCGTTTTTCGTGTTTCTTGGCTTCTATTCTGAGCTTAGGGACTTCTCTTAACCTTCCTTGATCTGAGTTGGAACTCCATTGATGAGTATATGAGTTTTTGATGTGTGATTTGAAAGGGGTGTAGAGTTCGGCTTATATAGGGGTGAAAGACCCTTAGGGACCAAGTTTACTTGATGTAAAATATCTAAGGCTAGAGTAGTGAGTATTGAGAGCTAGAAGCTAGATAGGAGATGTGGAGAGGGTTTTGGAGGCCACCGCTAAACCAAGGAGACAAGGAGGTGACAAAGCAAGTCTTGGTGCTTAAGGGTTATGATGAAGGTGTTTGTAAGCTGCTTAGGGAGGTAGTAGCTTAGTCATAGAGGTGCTTGAGGTGCTTGAGGTGCTAGGTTAGTTTAAAATGGGTCAAAAAGGAAAAAAAAGTGTATCGGGTTGGATTAGGGTTCAGTTAGGGTTTAATTTCGAGTTAGGGCTAGGATTTAGGATAGTTTAAGGTTTAGGATTAGTGTTAGGATTATGATTTAGTGTTTAGGATTAGGGTTTAGAGCTTAGGATTAGGTTTTAGGGTTTAGGCTTTAGTTGAAAGTGAAATTAGGGTTTAGGGTTTTGTTTTTAGGGTTTAGGGTTTTAGATTAGGATGTAGGATGAATTGGGGTTTAGGTTTAAGATTTAAAAGTCATGTATTAAGTGTTTGTACCTTGTGTTAAAGTGGTGGTAAGAAACCAAAGTGATTTAGGAGGTAAAATGACCTAATTTGACTTTCTTGCATTATTGACTTATACAGTATGTTTTAGAAAGTTGTAACTTGATTCAGAAGGGAAAAGATATTCAAATGTTGTGTATTGATACTTATACACATTCTTTAAAGACTTGTACATTCATTTTATATGTATACATTACATATAATTAGGGTTTTGATATAAACGTTAACGTTTAATGCTTGTTTTGAAATAACGTTTTGAAAAGTACGTTTAATGGATAATGTACTTTCGTAAAAATGATATTAAGATATAGACTTGACATATTAGGATGTTTACATGATATAAACATAGATAGAATGGCATTGGTAGAGGTTGCGTGAGCTCGTTTACTTTAGAGATGCAAGTTACGTTGCATAATGAGATAAAGCAAAAATTTCCCTGTAAAAAGGTGGTATATAAAGTGCATCTAATTTAATAGATGGATATTACAGTGCATCTAATTTAATAGATGGATAATTACATTGATAAAAATTACGGGTTGTTATAGTCTCCCTCCCTTAAAAGAAATCTCGTCCCGAGATTTAGTTGGATGCTGGAATGATGTTTTAAAATAGATGTGGATACTTGGCACGAATTTGATCTTCACGTTCCCACGTAAATTTTGGTCCTCTTTTAGAGGAATACGACTTTGTTTCAGTTGGTTGACTTCTCGATCCATGATCTCTACTGGTTCTTCCACAAAGTTGAGTTTGTCATCGAGTCGAAGCTCTTTCATTGGAATGACAAGGGATTCGTCAGATAAGCATTTCTTTAGATTAGAAACGTGGAAAGTATTGTGGACATTCCTGAGCTCTTCAGGAAGCTCTAGTTTGTATGCCACTGGACCGACTCTTTTAAGAATCTTAAATGGTCCAATATACCGGGGATTAAGCTTTCCTCGCTTTCCAAAATGAATGACACCTTTTCGAGGTGACACTTTTAACATAACACGATCTCCAACTTGAAATTCTAAAGGCTTTCGCCTGACATTGGCGTAACTTCTTTGCCGATCTCTTGCAGCTTGCAAGCGTTGTCGAATTTGCACTATCTTCTCAGTGGTTTCATGGATTATTTCTGGTCCTGTAAGTTGAACATCTCCAACTTCGGCCCAGCAAACAGGTGATCTGCACTTTCGACCATAGAGTGCTTCAAACGGTGCTGCCTTAATACTGGCATGATAACTGTTATTGTAAGAGAATTCCACCAATGGTAAGTGTCTTTCCCATCCTTTTCCAAAGTCTATGACACAGGCTCGAAGCATGTCTTCGAGTGTTTGGATGGTTCTTTCACTTTGTCCATCGGTTTCGGGATGATATGCCGTACTCATGTCTAATTGAGTACCCAAGGCACTTTGTAGTGATTGCCAGAATCTGGATGTGAAATGACTGTCACGATCCGAGATGATGGATATTGGCACACCATGCCGGGAGACTATTTCTTTGATGTACAACCTGGTAAGGGTTTCCATACTATCTGTCTCTCGGGTAGGTATGAAATGTGCGGATTTTGTAAGGCGATCGACAATGACCCAAATTGTGTCATGTCCGTTTGATGTTTTGGGAAGTTTTGTAACGAAGTCCATTGTTATTCTTTCCCATTTCCACATAGGAATCTCTGGTTGTACCAGTAAGCCGGATGGCTTCTGACATTCTGCCTTAACTCTAGAACATGTCAAACATTTGCCAACATATTCCGCGATGATTGCCTTTATGTTAGGCCACCAATAGAGTTCCTTTAGATCCTGGTACATTTTGTCAGAACCTGGGTGAATGGAATACTTCGATTTATAAGACTCATGCATTATTAAGTCTCTCAAACCATCGAAAAGTGGTAGCCAACTTTGATTTTTGATACAACGAGTTCCATCAGGACGAATTTCAAATGATTTGTCCATCCCTCGTAGGTTTTTGGCTTTGATGTTTTCTTCCTTGATTGCTTCGGTTTGAGCTTCGAGGATTTGAGTTGGTAATTTAGGTGAAGAGTCATGATCAATGATCTGATTCAGAGTGGTTTGATTTGTTCCTTTCGGCTTAAGGAATCTGCTATGACATTTGCGTTTCCAGGGTGATAACGAATCTTACAATCACAATCTGCAAGCAATTCTAACCAATGGCGTTGTATCATGTTTAACTCTTTTTGATCAAGGATGTGCTGAAGACTTTTATGATCAGTGAACACAATACATTTGGTGCCATACAGATAGTGTCTCTAAATTTTAAGAGCGAACACTACTGCTCCTAATTCGAGATCATGAGTGGTATAGTTTTCTTCATTAGGCTTAAGTTGTCGGGATGCATATGCAATAACCTTCTCTCTTTGCATTAACACTGCTCCCAGACCTTGATGGGATGCATCACAGTAGACAACAAAATCGTCATTTCCTTTGGGGTAATGCTAAGATTGGAGCTTCATATAGCTTTTGTTTTAGCAGTTGAAAATCCGATTCTTGGTCTTTGCCCCAGATATACTTCTTGTTTTTCTGGGTTAATTCAGTCAAAGACTTTGCAATCTTTGAAAAATCTTTCATAAATCTCCGATAATAGCCGGCAAGTCCTAAAAATTGACGAACTTTCATGGGTGTAGTGGGAGATGCCCAGTTCTTAACTGCTTCAATCTTGGCAGGGTCAACATGAAGTCCTTGACTATCAATTAGGTGTCCAAGAAATTGTACGATACGAATCTAGAAATCACATTTAGAGAACTTGGCATACAACTTCTCTTTCTTGAGTAATTCTAGGATTATTCTCAGATGATTTGCGTGTTCTTCTTCGTTACGAGAGTAGATGAGAATATCACCGATGAACACTATCACCAATTTATCTAAGTATGGTTTACACACATGATTCATGAGATCCATGAATATAGAAGGTACGTTAGTTAAACCAAATGGCATCACTTGAAATTCATAGTATTCGTATCTTGTTCTGAAAGCAGTCTTAGGAATATCTTCATCCCTCACTCTCAGTTGATGATAACCTGATCTTAGGTCGATTTTTGAGTAGACACTCGAACCTGGGTAATAGGTAACGATTCTTTACAGTAAGTTTATTCAACTCCCGGTAATCGATACACATTCTGAAAGATCCATCATTATTTTTAACAAATAAGACAAGAGCTCCCCAGGGTGAAGTACTTGGTCGTATAAAACCCCAGTCTGACAATTCTTGAAGTTGATTAGATAGTTCCTGCATTTTTGAAGGAGCTAATCTATAGGGTGCGCGGGCTACAGGCGTTGCTCCTGGAATTAAATTGATTTGAAATTATATTAGGCGAACATGATGGAGGCCAGGTAGATCTTCAGGAAAAACTTATGGGTATTCTCTAACTACGGGAATATCTTCTAATCTCTTCTCGTCTGACTTCTTCATCTCCATTACTTGGATCATGAAAACTTGACAACCTCAGGATATATGTATCGTTCAGTTTTTATACAAGATATGAGATTTAGTCGGGGCTTACTTCGATCACCTTGAATGATCAAAGTTTCATTGTCAATAGGAATGTGAACGACTTTCTCGTTATAGAGAATTTTGGCATGATACTTGGACAACCAGTCCATACCGATGACAACGTTGAAACTACCGAGTTTAATCGGCATAAGATCAATTTCGAAAGGTTGATTTATGAAGGTTAGGGTGCAACCTTAGATAACGGTGTTTGTGCTTACTAGGTTTGTGTTAGCCATTTTGATATCGTAAAAAGTATCTATTGTAATAGGCAGGATATTTAACATAGAGGCAAGAGATATGCATATGAAGCTTTTATCGGCTCCGGAATCAAATAATACTCTAGCTAAATGCTGGTTTAGGAGAAACATACCCGTAACTACGTTCGAGTCTTGATGAGCTTTCCTATCCCATAGCATGTAGGCTCTTCCCTGGGCATTTATGTTGGTCTTTAGGCACTGATTTGTATAATGCCCTTTTTCTCCACAGGCATGACAAATAACAGTCATTGGTAATTGATTACTTCCGGGAGGAAGGCCAGGTAGATCTTCAGGAAAAACTTTTGGGAATTCTCTGATTACTAGGATATCTTCCAGTCGTTTCTCGTCTGGCTTCTTTTTCATTACTTGGGCTATGAAAACTTGACATCCCCTGGATATATACCTTTCAGTTTTTATACAGGATATGAGATTTAGTCGGGTCTTACTTCGGTCACCTCGAATGATTAATGTTTCACCGTTGATGGGAATGTGGACGACTTTCTCGTCACAAATGATTCTAACATGATACTTGGATAACCAATCCATATCAATGACGACGTCGAAACTACCGAGTTTAATCGGCATAAGATCAATTTTGAAAGGTTGGTTTAACAAGGTCAGAATTGCACCCTGAATAACGGTGTTTATGCTTACTAGGTTTTCGTCAGCCATTTTGATATCGTAAAAAGTATCTATTGTAATAGGCGAGATATTAGCATAGAGGCAAGAGATGTGAATATAAAGCTTTTATCGGCTCCAGAATCAAATAATACTCTAGCTAAATGCTGGTTTAGGAGAAACATACCCGTAACTACGTTCGGGTCTTGATGAGCATTCTTATCCCTTAGCATGTAGGCTCTTCCCTGGGAATTGATGTTGGTCTTTCGGCACTGATTTGTATAATGCCCTTTTTCTCCACAGGCATGATAAATAACAGTCACTGGTAGCTGATTACTTCCAGTGGCTGACCTCTTGTTTCGACAGTTCTTGGTCAAATAGCCCACCTTGTTGCAAGTATTACACTTAACAGTACAAGGTCCGGTGTGATAGAGATCACATTTTCTACATAATGGGAGGTTTCTGGCATACCTATTCTTCTCAGCAGGAGTGGCAGCATAAGCCTTGGCAGCTTCTTGCCTTCGGTTCTGTTGTAGTTGGTGATTGTTGTAGTGGTTGTTGGTGTTGGTGTTACGGTAGTTGTTGTTGTTGCGGTAATTGTTGTTGTTGTTGAAAGTTCTTCTGTCGTCAAACTTTCGTTTATGATCACTTGATACTTGCACCGGAGTGTGCTTTGTGACCTGATCCATTAGCCTTTGGGATATGTTAATGGCTTCTTCTAAAGTTTAAGGCTTTGAGGCGGTAACATTTCCTTCAATACTTCTAGGTAACCCTCCGATAAAGGCTTCCAGGAGTTTCTCGGTGTTTGGTACCATGTTCGGGCATAGAACTGTTAATTCTTAGAATCTTCTAAGGTAAGGTTTGAGATCATTTCCCTTTACAGTCAGATTGTAAAGTTCATCTTCCATCTTTCTGACTTCAGTTCGAGGACAATACTTGTTTGTCAAGAGCCTCTTTAACTCAGTCCAGGTGATTTGATTGGCTTGATCTACTCCTGTAGGTTGGGCGTATGCATTCCACTAGGAGAAGGCATCATTAGTAAGGGTACTAGTAGCAAATGTTACTTTGTTTTCCTCAACACATTTGCTTTGTGAGAATACGGATTTGGTCCGTTCAAACCAGCAGATGAGGCTAACTACTCCTTCCGTACCATTGAAGTAGAAAGGTTGACAGCTTATGAATTCTTTGTAGTTTCCCGTTTTTGCTACAGGAGTTCTAATAGGATCGGTGTTCCTGTTGGGATTACTAGTACCTGCCATTGTTGCAGCTTGTGCTTCCAGAGCCGCAGTGATACTGTCAGCAACTAGTTTCTTAATGGCAGCTTGAGTCATGGCCAGTGCTTCAGATGTTGATGTCCTTTTGGGAGGCATTCTATCAACATAAGACAACACGTAATAAGAATGATATCACAAGTCTTAAAATGATTAAAGTGCAAAAATAAACATTGTCACAATAGTGATATCGAAATCATAGATAATTCATATCAAATAAGTATCTATGATTTATTTAGAAGTCAGGGTATGATTCATAATGATGACGGAGATGATGATGCAAGAGAGATAAGTCGGTATTATGAAATAACAAGGTATATAACGGGATTGCCATTGTATTATATCATGAACAACTTGCCTTTGTACTATACATAGTCAAGATTTGACAAGTGTTTTTATTTATACCACACATCCCGTGGCTAGGTTCTAATAAAAGCGATAACTAAGATCTAATCTAATAGTCTGATGGTCCTTCTTGGCTGATCTTGAGTTCATTGATGGAATCCATAAGACTTTCCTTATCTTCTTGATGACGAAACTAGATATCGTTGATGATGTGTTCTAGATTAGTAATTCTAAAATTTTTGTGGTTATTTCCTATCTGCTTCTTCTAAAGTTTAGAAATTTAACACGAGCTTGTTGGAGTTCTGCTTCTAGATTGACAAAGTCTTGTTGGATAATCACCCGACCTTTTCTGAGTCCTTCGATTTTGTATTCTATGTATTCAATACCGTCGAGAGAAAGTTCATCTAGATGATTCAATATTTCCTTAATTTGCTTATCGTGACGTTCCAAACTTGTCTTACGAGAGCTTTCTCCTATCTCAAAGTCTTGAGGTAGGGCAGAAGTAGATGAGGATGAACAACCTTTGGCTTCTAATTATGAGCCATTTGGGACTTCAATTGATCTTTTTGGTCTGTTTCAGAACTCCATTTTCAGTGTTATGATGAACATTTGAGGTGTGATGAGAGTGTGTGTGTTTCAGGCTATTTATAGGGTTTTTTAAACCTTGGTGCACCAATTTTCTGGTGGCTAAGGGTTAAAAAGGCTGTAGATAGTATGACCTAAGGATGTCCTAGGGTGAGTATTTAGGGATATGGAGGTGTATCTTAGCAAGGTGGAAGGTTGTGGTGGTAATAGCAACTTGGTTTAAATCGGGACTTAGACCAATCAGTAATGAGTAATTGCACTTGTATTCACAAGTTTGAAATAAGCAATGTTCTCACCCTAAAAGATGATTTAAAACAGTAGAGTAGGGGCTATGAAAACTCACCTTGTCAGTTAATCGCCTGATAACGGATCAATGCACGTCAAATAACGACTCAGTCAAACACCTAAGTAATTATGACAATCTGAGTTTATATTCTAACACTTAATGTATGAAATGAATTATGAAAATGAGTCATAAGGCATTGTCGTTTATGAGGTAACGTTTTATGTTTTCAAAAGGTCATTTAAACCATTGGCTCTAAGGGTGACTTTGCGACTATAGGCGCATATACAAGGATTGATTATGCGTCGCAACTTATATCTACAAGTTCTATATCTCAGGAATATATAGCCATCATTTGTTGGTTTCTAAGTTTATATATTTATTCATACCGCAATTGACAAGCCAATCCTATAATTATCAGTCTTTATTTATCGCGGTTCGTTCGACCCGTTAATTAAGTTATTATATATTTACCGCTAATACCCTTAAGTTTCCATATTGTCACGTACAGTCCCTTAATTATTAAAATAATGTTTATCGAAAGTTTAGTTTTTCACCTTTTTAATTTCTACGTTTTAAACCCGAATGAACTTTTAAGTATTTTTAGGAATGATGATGATAAGAGCTCGAACCACTCTTGGCCCCTTGTAACCCGTCGTCCCCTTAGCTCTTGCGCCCCAACGAAAATCCTTACTCGAGCCTATGCATGTGAGTTGTGATAGAATTGTTCATGCATGGTTCCTTATTTATACGCAAAGTGTTCACTAGTCTCCCGAGGCTATGCATGTGAATGACATTATTTACACATACTATTGATGTATATGATACTATTTGTTATGATTGCTCATTTCTAATATTGTTAAAGAATAGATGCTATTTGTTGAATTGAAATTTGAAGCAAGACGTGGTATGCGAATGATTTTGAAAGAACGTAAGGTGTAGGACCTTGGATGTAAGAGATGTAATGATAGTGTTGGCTTGCCTATTTTGAATTTTTCTACTGATTGACTTAGATACACATTTGTATATTAGAGTTTTAAGGTAATGAAACGTCAAGGTATATTGTTTATTTAGTAATATTTAAATATTGTCCATTTATAGTTTTATTTATTGAAGTATGGACGGGTTCACAAAATAACATAGTCGTGCGACTTTGTTTCGCAAGGCGTGAAAAATATGATTTTTTTTATTGCTACGCGTTTTCTAAAGTACTCCTTTTTTATCCGTAAACAAAATGACGATTTATACGCGTTATTATAACTCTTAAACTGCATAAAATGTTGTATGCCGCTTGAAGGATAACTTTTATTGGAAAGTAACGGTAAATTTGAAATTGCTTGCGGTACATACCTTTGCGTACAACGACAAGGAGTTCTAAATTTTTCCGAGGTGCTATATATTACTTTTATTTCTTAATTAATGAAAATATTGTATCACTGTTCGGGCCATCATAATTTAGAGGTCATGTAGTAAACGTTTGAGGAGCCAGGACACTTTAAATCGTAAATCCAACAAACTCGTCAAAACGTATACCCAAATGAAACTCCTCACATGAAGCTCCCTAGTAACGTGATACGATAAGATTTTAAGTTTCTTCAAAAGTTAGTCGATGATAAATTACGTTAAATATATAACGTAATTGTTTTATAATGCGCCGATTGATGATTAATAACGATTAATGTGTCGGGTTTTAATAAAATCGAGTTTTATAATATTAATATATATTTTTATAATTTATATAAAAATATTATATTTTATATTTTCAAGTTTGCAAAAATAGCAATATATACCCTTGGTTTATAAACTTTTACAAGTTTAGTCCTTTATATATAAAGTATATATAATTTAAACCTTTAACTTTAGAACTTGGCAAGATAGGTCCTTATAGTTATAACTTTAGAAAAATGACATTTTCAGCCCCTCTAGTTATAAATTTCAGAAAGTTACGATATATACCCCTAGCATGGAATATATTTGCAAAACAAGTCCAAAAAGCCATGCAAGCTTATTTTAGGATTCCAAATGATATTTGCAGGTTATAGCTTATTAGAATAAGCTAAAATAAGATGTTTTAACGTATCAAAAGTTTAGAAAAAGGATTCGTTAGCTAGAAAATCAAAACGGGTCATTTTTAGGGTTTTAATAAAAAACACATGGGTTTGAGGATTTAAGGCTTCAAACAAGAGTTTATATATGATCTTAAGAGTATTATGAATATTCTAATACAGATTATAAGCTTATTGAACAAGATTTTGAGCTTACTTGAGCTAAAATGGGTCGAAATGGGGTTTTCGGGTTCGTACGCCTAGTAACGACTTCAAGGGTTCCTTTCTCTTGATTTTTGGCTTTTATTTTGAGCTTAGGGACTTCACTTGATCCTTTTTGGTCTAATTTAAGACTCCATTTGTGTTTATGATGAAACTTGAGGTGTGATTGAAAGTGTGTGTGTGTTTCGGCTATTTATAGGGTTCAAAACCCTTGGTGCCCAAGTTTTCTTGGTGGCTAAGGGTTAAGGGCTGTAGATAGATGACTAAGGGAGGCTAGGAATGAGTATTGAGGGCTATGGAGGTGTAGCTTAGCAAGGTGGAAGGTTGTGGGGGTCTTGGAGGGTCACGGCTAACCACAAGTGACAAGGAGGTGACAAAGCAAGACTTGGTGCTTAAGGGTGGTGATAGAGGTGTACTTATAAGCCTGCTTGGTGTGTTATGGTGATGCCTTGAGGGTTGGTGGAATGCTAGCTTTGTTTAAAATGGGTCATAATGAAATTAAAAATGGTGCCCAGGTGGTTTAGTGGTTTTGGGCTTACGGATTGGGGTTTAAATTCGAGTTAGGTTTAGGGTTTAGGATGGATTAGGGTTTAGGATTAAGGTTTAGGATTTATATTAGGGTTTAGGATTAAGGTTTAAGGTTTAGTTTTAAGGTTTAGGGTTTAGTTTTAGGTTTAAAGTGAAATTAGGGTTTTAGGGTTTCGTTTAGGGTTTAGGGTTTTAAATTAGGGTTTTAGGACGAATTAGGGTTTAAGTTTAAGGTTTAGAAGTCATGCATTAAGTGCTTGTATCTTGTGTTAAAGCGGTGGTAAGAAACTAAAGTGATTTAGGAGTTTAAATGACCTAATTAGGTTTTTAGGCATGATTAGCTTGTACATTGTGCTTTAGAAAGTTGTAACTTGATTCAGGAGGGAAAATATATTCAAATGTGGTGCATTATCACATATTACTCATGTGTGAAGGGCTTGCACAATCATTTTTTTTTTTATGTTACATTAACATTTAATTATAGGGTTTTGATTGTAAACGTTAACGTTTAATGCTTGTTATGAAATAACGTTAGAAAAGTACATTAAATAATAATAATATAATTAGTAAAAATGTATTTTAAGATTTGTCTTGACATATTAGGATGTTTACATGATATAAACATAGATATAGATGGCATTGGTAGAGGTTGCGTGAGCTCGTTTACTTTAGAGATGCAAGTTATGTTGCATAATGAGATAAAGCAAAAATTTCCCTGTAAAAAGGTGGTATATAAAGTGCATCTAATTTAATAGATGGACTATTACAGGTACATCTATTTAAATAGATGGATCATTAACATTGATGAAAATTAGGGTTGTTTATACCTGAGCAGTTCAAAACATATCAATTGAGCAATTAGATTGGTTTTACTTGTGTCTTCAGGAAGACCCATGAGAATAATCTGAATGGCTTGATCATCAGCTTCCTTTTCAGTAAGTTCATCATCATTCTGCTCATGAAAGGTTTCAGCAATAGAAACTTCACGGTCTGGATCACCTGGTTCAGGAATCATTCGTCTGACATATGGACCATTCATAATGAGTTGTAGGATTAGTTTTCCATTTGGTTTACTCTTTGCATAACGAAGAAGACGAGAAGACCACGGAACATAGTTGTCTTTGTTAAGCATAGGTGAACGGTTTTCGGAACTAGCAGCATAAATGTCTTGTTGAGTCGACATTGCATAAGTGATATGAAATGATAAGCAAGGATCATTTTAGTGATTAGTGATTATGAGAAAGAAGTATAAATTCACGGGATTTTACAATTCTATGATTAAACCAAGAAATAAATTATTCTTTCGTGGGATTTCACTAAATTAACAAGAAACCGTGAAAATTAGATTTGTTTAAGTCTTTGAAAAATTCAGTGTATAAATCGCCCCCTTTAAGACTGCGTATAAATAGTCAGAACGTATAAATCGCTGGATCGTATAAATCATTGGATCGTATAAATCGTCGGATCGTATAAATCGCCAGATTGTATAAATCGTTGGATCTTTAAATAGCTTGGATGCTATAAATCACTGGATCGTATTATAATTGCTGGATCGTATAAATCGTTTAGATCGTTTATAAATCATCAAAATGGTAAAAATCCTCGGATCTCAATACGTTATAAATCATGTCTTTGAAAACGTATAAAATAGCCGGATTCTCACATACGTATAAAATCGCCTGATTTCAATTCGATTTAATCGCTGATAAGATCGTTTATAGCTCAAGATTAATTAGATCTTATATATCTAAGATGAACAATAACAATGATTGATAACACATAGCGGAATAATAAAGAAAACAATCAAAGTTATCACAAGGTTTTCTTTATTAAACGTTTCCCTATTACCCTAACTATAATTTGGGCTACACCAACTAACTATGGTGTACTATTCGACTCTCATCAGTCAACTTGCTATCTAACTATCTAGACTCTTATTGGGAGAGCTCTAGTTTTCTATGGATGGATATTTTCTAAATGTCTGGACCTCCTTTTATAGCATAAGGAGTCATAGGCTTACAAGGAAACTAATTAATATATTAATGAGAGAATCAATTAATTATCTTCTCATTAATATTCATTCTTATCTTATTTTGACCAAATCTTTATTTTCTTCTACATCTTGTAGAACTTCATGATGACAATTTTGGTCCTTCTTGTTTCCATCTTGTTTCATTCTTTATCAATTTGTCTCATCAAATCAAGAATCCCAACAAAATCTTCCCCTATTTGATGATGACAAAAACACAACAAAGTCTCGTACGAAATTCATCAAGAACGCCAAAGCTTCCCGAGATTGAGATGTAATCATCTCCCTGAATGAAAAACAAAAAATCTTCAATGCGTCCCCTTGAACTTATGATAAGAATTAGAATCCTTTGTCATGTCACCACACATAATAAGCTGCAAATCAATAAACCTGTAATCTTTTTCCCCTTTTTGTAATCATCTAATAGGGGTCTTCTTGTAGAAATGCAACTTGGATCATAACAGCTACCAACCATATACCACAACTACTAATCCAGCCTTCCAATACTCAAAATACCTGCCATGAAGCATAATACGAAAAATGACTCTAAGCAGTAGAAACATAAACTAGAAGTAGTAATAAATTGACTAGCAGTGTAACGAATACACTTCCCCTCTAGTGGTGATGTAGATGGTTTAAACATTTAAACAATAAGCTTCCCTTAAACAATATGTTTACCATCTCTTGATATCGTAACTCTGTAGGCTCTATGTAGTGTCACTGATCCCAGAAAACTGAGTATAACGGATATTTTGTGAAGAAGTAGAATCTCCCAAATTGGTCTTATTATCTGTGTACTATCCCTTGACGTCAAACTTATACCAAGACCAAAATATAAGTAGATCGCAACCTCTTGACAAAATCCTCATCTTCTATATGAGACACATACTAAGTGATAGTAAATGTGAGCATTGAGCACCATAAGAAAAATCACACACCTTTGCTAGATTTTGACAAGTCTTCGTCACAACAATTGGGAAGCACGAAACAAGTTTTCTGTAAAGGCCATTCCATAACGTTAAGATATGATAAAGACACGTAATCCTGTGATACATAACTACATACACAATTAAGCAATATTCAATTGTCTTCGTAATCACATCTTCAAATAATCCCAAAAATACGAGCCATAAAATTAATAAGAATAAACTATTTAAAATATTGTTTTGTCAGAGAATCTAAATCCATCCAAAAATCAAACGAACGTCATACAATCCGAATATCGTTACAAAGCTCCAGCAGTACAAACTGCTTTATCGGACAACTCTGGCAGTATAAACTCTTCTCGGATACAACTAACAATACAAACTTTCTTCACTCGAACAATATTATAAAGCAAAGTTATTTCCAAGGAACATATGCCACTCGAACTTCATAGTACTCCATACGCCCAACATCTTTGAGCCCAAATAATATCAATAAAGGTCCCGAACTTAATAGCCCATATTTCACCGAAGGCCCTTGAAAAGAGTAAGCAACATTATTGTATAATGAGCAGCATTAAATCGTTAAGTCCCATGGCAGTATTAAAATCATAGAACAATAGTAGTAACTGCCATGACCCTTCTGCCATTCCATCCTTTTTAGCGACACTTAATCAACAAGAAAGTGTCAGGAAAGGTGTTCTCCTTGCCCTAAAATTCGAACAATATTAACTTTATACTGTTAACTCAAGCAGTACAAAGTATATAATGCAATATAACATACATGGGTAGCGAGCAGCATTATACATTATGAACGGCCAAAAAAACGAATATATAAATCCCACAAAACCTAATAGCAGCTGTAAACACGTCTAACATATATCACAAATATGTATAATTCCCATAGCTGTTACTTTCCTCACTGTTATATCTTCATTCAAAATAACAGATCTCATTGTCTCAAGACGCAAATATAAAAAAAAAACAATTTACGCAGCCAAAATCTTATTAATAACAACAATTCGATCTTTACTATACTTTAATGTACCTTGATTGCCTGCTCTCCATACATAACTTCGTACATCCACCATCATAACACAAACACAATCACTCAGAACCCATGTATCTTCATCTGTCTCACCACGACCCTTATATTATGGTTTCTTTATGAACAGATCCCAATCAGAAACAAGAATAATCAATGATCATTGGTGGAACCCTAGGGTTTCTGATCTCTCCTTCTATCAATTACCAGATCACGCACATTCAAATGACCACCATACTCTTTTCCTGCGTGAACAATTGCTTGTTTCAAACAATATCAATCATAGCAGCGGATGGATAAACAATATTCATGACGAGCATTCAGATCACACCACAAAACCCTGTAGGATCCTAGATCATTCCATAGATAACACAAGATCAAAAGCACAAAAAGATTAAACATTAAGCACTTTTGATTATTAAAGAAATAGAGTTGCTACAAACCCTAAAGATGAAAAATATTATGGAGTAGCTAACCTAAAAATGAAAGAAAAAATGGCTTTATATAGCCTTACAATGAGACCTAAAGAGGCTTTGGCTTTGATGGGCTTTTTCATTAATGGCCCGTTTATGAAATAATTTACCGCTTAAACGCGGCTAGTCTTTTGTCTTGTATTCTTCAGTGATCCGAAAGCTTCTTTGTTCAGGTCCATTTTGTGAACCTACAATCTCCCCTATATGAGGTCATTGAGAAGTTGTTTTGCAGCTCACCGTGCTTGTCTCTTTTAGTCGTTGTTGATAGGGTACTTACTTGTTGTGGCTTTTTTGGTACATTTCACATTCTTTAACACCATTGATCATGATCTTCAGATACTGATGTGATGACTTGATCTTGTCTTTTGACTTGTCTTAAGCTTTACTTGTCTGAATTACCTTTGTGATCTTCTTTCACTTTTGACTTTGCCATACGTTGACTCTTTAGACTCACTGCTCAATATCTGTAGGAATCTTTGAAAAGCTTTGATGATGTATTTCTATCCAATTCATTTGAACTTTTGCATTTGAAGAAGACATTGATTTTCAGAGATTGTGCGGAAGCTTTGTATGTAAACTTTCTTGATTTCTTCAGATATGTGAGTAAGGATATGAGCATGTCTTGCATCGGATACTTTGAGTCGTCATTCGCTATGATAGAACAATTTAGTCACCAACAAAAACATTTTGTTATGTAAAATCCACTTAATGTGTTCTAGAAAAACATTTTGTGAACACACAAAGGTTTTATATTTTGAAGGGACCGAGTATAGACGATACTCAATCTGGTCGGTTACATTAACCTCTGATTCCGTGAGGATCAATGATTACAGTATGAATACTGCACCTGTGATCAGATAGATTCATTAAAAGAACCTTCTTGACAGGTTTTCCGGCACGTGACAAGCTAGTTCCTCTAATACCTAAGTATCAGATTCCCTAATGTTCGCCGTTCTCTAGACCAGATGTCCGAAGACTAACACACTAATAGTATTTCTACTAATAGAATGGTAAAGAGTGAGTCAGTACAGTTACTATCTGCTGACTATACCGTACAATTCCTTTTTCAGCGTTTTACTTCTTAATACAATTAAGTACCGTAGAAGGCCTGTGGCAAAAATGATTTGAAAAACATTCGATGTGCTTATAAAATTTGTTTGGGGCACAAACGAAAGTTTAAATCAGAATGCTTCTGATGATGTTTTGAAATATATCCCGAAAGATATGAAGTGCCTTGGGAAATCCAAACTTGTACAAGTACATTTATGGAAATCCACTTCACTAGTGGGCGCAGTCCGAAGACCAGGCATGAGCATTCATACGAATACCCTGGTGGTACAACATCTCTTTCCTCAGCATTCCATAAGATCACTTTCACGAACATGAAACAAAAGATTCTTTGTCATTTATCAAGATACTTGTGTATAACACAAACTTTTGGTACCTTGACATTTTTGATCATATTAACACTTATGCTCCCCCTACACATGTGCGTCGATAATCGAAAGATGTTTAGCACATGCATGGATAGGACTTTAGCATTTTAGAATCAATCGAATCATTAATTATCCGTTTTACATGTTTAAGTCACATTCTCTCCCCCAATCAAAAGTATGAAACTTGTGAGTGGTTTTGATCTAGAATGGACTTAAAATGTATCAATCTCCCCCTCAAAGTATGAGGTGAGGAGAAATAGCATAAAAAAATCAAGTGAGTAATTGAAACAAGACCTTTAGAATACCCAGACAGGAATGATACTGCAATCTGTCTTGAACTTGTCAACGGTCGGTCGTGTGAATCTTGCAGCAATAGAATCAGCAACAGTGCGTCCTTTTGACCTGCAAAAACTGTTAGTATACCTGATTCTCCCCCTCAAACAATGACCCGTGTCAATGTTTGATTCGGTTAACCCGAACATGTTTGATAAAACAAGTTGTTTATGAGAGAAAAAAAATTGTTCGGGTCTTAGACAACTTCTTGTCTGTGGAAGAAATAATGCACTGAAACGTACATTAAATCTCTGGGTTGAGACCGGGTTACAGTCGGAAATAACTGCAAGCCATACTACTCTAAAAAAATTTTATTTTTATTTTTATTTTTTTTTAATTTTAATATACATGATACAATGTGAAACACGTGGTTACTCAGAGACAGACTCATCTTGTAGTTCCTTCAGAGTCTCTGGTGACATCTGTTTCACTCCGAGCAGCGGGAGGAGTGTCGTGAATCGCTCTCTCGGTAAAGCCTTCATAAATATGTCAGCCAGTTGGTATTTGGTTTCCACTAAGTACAACTCAAAAACTTTCCTTTCAACCTGCTCTTTGATGAAGTGGTGACGAATATCAATGTGCTTGGAGCACGAGTGTTGAACACTATTACAGCATAGAGCAATAGCACTTTGATTGTCACAATACATCGGAATTTTAATGATCTATGATTATAAATTACACATCATTTCTTATTCTTAGCATTTAAAATTTCTATAATAATGAAATTCGTGAACACTTAGCCTATATAAAATCAACTGTGACATATAAAATCTACTTGAGATTTGCACAAGTCTTCATTTACTAATGATTCAAAGTCTAGCATGTTTTGAATGTCTTACATGAGACTAGCAAAAAAACTTTCATAATTAATTGTTAAGCGGAGAAAGCTAGAACTCTATAGTTCGATCGGTCAAAAATTACTTTTTATTCTTACCAACGGAAAAAACATACATTCGTGTCTTGACATTATATATATATATATATATATTTATTATATATATATATATAAAATATATATATATATATATATATATATATATATATATATATATATATATATATATATTTTTATATATATTATATATCCTATATATATATTTTATATATATATATATATATATATATATATATATATATATATATATATATATATATAATGTCAAGATATTATATTATATTTATATATATATATATATATATATATATATATATATATATTATATATATTCTTTTTCTACTAAGAACTTAAAAATTTAAAATTTTTGCTATTTTTGTGGGAAAAACGGGTACGTGAGAACAAAACAATAAGCAAGCAACATCAAATCGATAGATTCCCTTCCCCAAACTAAAACGAAACATTGTCCTCAATGTTTAAAGTCGGGTCTCTACGTAAATCTAAGCCGTTTATGAGGTATGCAAAGATAAACGTTAATCGATAATGATGAAAGGATATGGATCTCCCCAAACTAATTTCACACAAAGGATGAGAAGCTCGAGTAGAACGGGATAATAACCGCGACACGAGAGGTTCACGAAATTGTTGGTTCGTCTACAAAAAATCACAACAAACAAGCAACAAACATCGAGAAATCAGAAAGAGTACAAGCCTCTCTCAACACAACACATTAGATAAGAAAATAGAAAGGAAATAGAAAGGATAAGCATGGGGTGAACTCCTACGAAGCGGCTTGTTTTTGGTCACCGAGTCGCAAGCTCGACTCGATCCCTGAATTAATTTGTCCTTAGGGAGAGCAAACAGAGAATTTCAAATGGTAATAATGAAAATTCCGGGATCGAAAATCTTGTTTTCGGATCCAAGAGAATCATAAGAAATCGAACATATCTCCGTCGGGTGATAAGCAATGATACGAATGTTGATGAAATCTAAGCCTCGATGAGATATTCCGGAAGGAAGATAGTGCACTCCGTATGACCATGGAATTCCAGGTATAAAAAGCTTGTCTTCATTTGCACAAGAAAAGGAGAGTAAAGTTACATCCTTGGGTAAGTTGAGGTAAAAAGGAAGTATCGCGATTCGAATGTAGCAAAGATATATGACGTTCCTTAAAATAGAGTGTCCAGGAGGAAATGTTCCTCCTACTTATTCTTCTCCAATGTGCAAAGATTTTTATCTTGTATTGGCCGATTAAATTAGTATTCCTGGTTGAAAACTTGTCCACGTTTCGAGTGAATTCAAGGGTAACACTAGCCGACAACTCCGCAGTGAAAGGCGAGTCGGAATCTAACAAAGGAGGTGGTAAAATACTTGTGGTGGTAGAGTCAAATGAAATGGTTAAATCCTTTTTCAAGTCCTTTGGTTTGGAAAAATGATCATTAAAATCAATCGGATTATCAAAAGTGATTCTAATTGGCATGACAATGGATTTGGAATCTCACTTGAAACTTCATCTTCTTTTTCTTTGATTTCTTCAACTTCTTGAGGACGAGAAAGAAGTTTTGGTTTTTGATGTAAGTAAGTTGCCAAGAGACAAATTATCTTTTTCCTTATCGCAATTCGAGTCATCATTTTCCACACAAATCGGACCAACGAGAAAAACATCGGCGTCTTCCATGAACAAACCTTCTCTCCGATGAGAGTAAGGGAAGTAGGATTGCTACTTGAAACTTCAAGGGTAAGATCAATTCCCGGTGGAATCGAATCTCTATCAAGATAAGCTTCTAATTTACTTCCGATGAAGTAAGTGTGAAGGAAGAAGAAGACTTAATCTCGGCATCCTTATCGTTCTCTTCAAAGAGAGGATTCATGTTGCTAGATTTGAAATTATCATCGAATTCGAAAAGAGTATTCGAGTAAATTTGAAAATTTACTTCATGCAAGTCTTTCTTAAAAGTCGAGTCATCATTACCCGGTGGTAACGAATCAAGAGGAGCAAGTTCATCAGTGAACTTCTCGAAATTATCACTAGTCTTCATCGGAGAAGAACTAGGAGGAGGAGTATTAGTGGTACTGCCACTAAACGGATCATCTTTTAAAAAGTCAATGATAGAAATGGCATGAACAAAATTCTTTTCCTTGTTTTTCTCAGATTTATCGGCATAGTAAACTAGTTCTTCCTTTCCTACTCTTAAAGTCAAAGTTTCTTCGTACAAATCAATTAGAGCTTTTGCGGTTCAAAGAAAGGGTCTTCCTAGAATAATAGGTACTCTCGGATCGGCTAAATTTAAACACACAAAATCCCGCAAGAAAAGTGAAACTCATCAACTATCCAAACTCATCATCCTCGGCTATGCCCATCGAGTGAGTAATCGAACGATTGGCAAGCTCGAGTGTCATACAAGTAGGAGTCAATGCTTCAAGCCCAAGTCTCTTGTAGATAGAATGAGGTAAAAGGTTAATGCTAGCCGGATCTGCTAAAGCACTAGTCCTATTGAGTTCTTGTAAAGCACATGGGATAAGAAATTTTCCCGGATCTTCGAGCTTTTCGGGGACTTTGTTCATAATGATAGCGGAACATTCAGCATTCACAGTCATGATAGCGATCTCCTCGAGCTTCTCTTTGTTCCTTAGCAACGAGCTTAGCCATTTGTGGAACATTGGCATTTCGGACAACGAGAATCTTTTTTCCAATCTCTAAACGGAGTTGACGTGTACATTTTCAACAAACGGCTATGTTGAAGCACATTGGTCTTATACGTGTTCTCCTAACTTTTCCTCTCGGGATATGGAAGTCTCGATTGGTATGAATTAGGTCTTGGAGAATTAAGATCTTGAATTTCAACGTTAATGGTTTTCTTTGCTTTTGGATTTGGGATTTCCATGAAAATTGAATCTTCTTCCCCCGGAGATAGGACGGGTGCGGTATTTTCCAAATTTGGATTTTGCACTTTTTCCGTTGACGTCTCCAGGTTGGGTTCATTCTGGGGATTTGAAACATCGGGTGTAGGAACAAGAGGAGTCGAAGGTCCTTCCAAAGTCTTACCGCTCCTTGTGGTGATAGCATTAATTTGCTGAGAAGGGTTAGTCACGGTTTGACTTGGAAGAGTTCCTGGATTTGAGGTAGAAGCTGAATTTTTGAAATTATTACAAAGACTTGTCAACAAACTTATGACATTAGCCATTTGATTTTGCAAATTTTGACCCTAATTCTGAACATTCTTCAACACCTCATCGTTTGCCTTGACGTAGTTTTCAAAATCCGTTTTCGAAACACCTTGGATTTTTGGTTAGGAGCCTGGATTTGGTGGGAACTTGATAAACCGGTGGTTGATTGGTTGGTGGTTGAAAAACTTGACCTTGATGGTTTTGATGGTTGTTTTCCTTTCCACGGTTTTGATTCGAATTGAAATTGTTCCCTTGATAACGGTTTTGGTTGTTTTGGACACTCGGTTGATTGAAACCCGGTGGTTTCATTTGACTTGCCAAATTGGAAGGTTGGTTTCTTTGAAGAAAATGGCCAACGGCTGCGGTTTGCTGAAATTGTTGGAGGTTGTCATGAAAAATGGGAAAATCGTTTCCACCTCGGGTTAACGGACAATGGTTAAAATTATGATTTGATCCACATGTAACACATACTTCCTCAACCGCTTTGACGGGTGCGGGAGTAGTAACAACTAAAGCTTTCATTTCATTCATCATTTGTTTCATCTTGATAGTCTTATTTTCACTCAAGTGACGCGGCTATTTGTTGCATATCGAAAGATTATTACGAAGGTGAAGACGTAGAAAGAGGAGCATCCTACTCACTCTTTGACTTCACTGCACGACTTCTGGAGTAACGAACTTTTGACTTGCTTTTAATAATCGCTAAACCTTCTTGAGGCATTTTGTCTAAAAAATTGCTACCCGCGGCGGAATCTAAGGCATCTTGATCGTTGGAATTCAAAGAATTGTAAAAGTATCGAGTTGGTGTAGTTCCGGAAGCCATGGTGAGGACTTGACGAAGGGTCCTTTAATACATTCCCATGCTTTTTGGAAGGGTTTCGTTGGGTTTTGAAAAAATTGGTGATTTTGTTTGGAGGTAGTTGTTTTTGTGGTGGGAAGAATTGGTTTATGAATTTTGAAACAAGGTCGTCCCATATGAGAATTGATCTTGGAGGTTCCTTGTCTATACCTATTTCTCGGGCTCCCCCTCACGTCTAGAGAAAATCAGGAAAGTGCAAAGCCTTTATCGAGTGTTCGGAACTTCGGGATGTCTAAACGTTGAAGTGACCTTGTTAAAAAATTGAAGGTGATTGTGAGGATCTTGTCTACCCGTAAACTTATTACTTTGCACAAGATTGATCATGGTTGTTTAAGCTCGAAATTGTTAGCATTAATCGGTGGAACAACTATAGCATCTTCATACCCCTCGATGGGAGCTTGTAACATTTGGGCCATGGTACGATTGTCGGCCATTGGAAACAATTTTGATCGACATTTCGTTTTCTCAATCAAATTTTCTCAACAACACAACGGATGAGATTTGTTGTTGTCGACGTCTTCGGAGATGCGAACGAGTGCGCATAAAAAGAAAAAACTTACAAAAGCAAAACTTTTTTACATAATTTTTTTTACAATGAATTTAAGGTTACACGGAAGAGACTTAACCAAATAATCAACTTACTTCATGGTAGCTCTTGAAAATTGCTTTTAAAGGTGAAAAGCGTACTTCGTAGTGACACAAATGGCAAATGTTAATCTTTAGTTCGATTTGGTGAAACCATCAAGTTCACCGGAAAATTAATTATGATAACACCTCGGTGAGTAATGTTATACTTTTGGGTATTGTGACCAATTGGTGACTTTTATTTTCTTATTTAAAAAGAAAGATTTTTTTATATTTTTGATTTTGTTTTTTTTATCTTTTACTTATAATAAAAAGAAAAGGAAAATATTTTTTACTTTTTATATTTTATGATTTTTTTTGGATTTTGAATTATAAAACAAGATGAACACTTTCAGAGGATGAAAGGATCTTCAAACAAAATCAACAAACATAAAACGTAGGAATCTTAAACACTAGTTCCCTGGCAACGGCGCCAAAAATTGATTAGCAATTTTATATACCTAAAATATATATAAAATATTATACTTCAAAGAGCAATTAAGAAAATTACTAAATTACCCTTGACAAAATTCACTCTCAAAAATATATATAATATAATATATAATATGTATATTAAACCGGGTAAATATGATCACCCGGGTCGTTATCCCCAATGACTAGTGAAATTGAAACCTCGTTTAAGCTTGGATTCTGATTTGAATGTAGCAAAGATATTTTTGATAATCTATATCTACTAAAAAACAACAATTAAAATTTAATCAAAACGCGAAACGGGACACTAAAACTAAGGCCAAAAACTTAAATTCTACAAAATTAAACCTAATTTTTATTTTTCTTTTTTAAATATATTCTAATTGACTAAAAACGAAGATTAAAAAAAACTAGAACGAAAACGGAGTTAAAACGAGAGATAAAAGTTAAAATCAAGAACGGGAACGAAACCCGCTCTTTAAAAAGTGAATTTTTGCAAAAATAGACTCTACGAAAGTGAAACTAATTTTCCTACAAACTTTATGATAAAAGAAAATTTTATAAAAAAGATTTTTATTTTTCGGGATTATTTTTCTATTTTTTATGATTTTTTTTAAGTTTTAAAAGAAAATAAAAGATTAAAAATACTAAACTTATAGTAAAAATTCTAGAAAAAATACAAAAATTAGCTTATGATATAAAAAACCTAGGAAAAATAAGCCCGAAGTCGTAGCTTATAAAATAAGCTACGAAATAAGCTTAACAGCTTATTTGGCTTATAAAGCCAAAAGGTGTATAAAGGATTAATTAAAGAAAGTAGTAACGGATGAGCTATTGAAGCAAACTGGTTAAGGCATTGGTGTTGTGTGTGGGAGGTCGTGGGTTCGAGGCACGCAAACCTCAACTTTTTGGACTTTTTTTTTTTACTTTTATAAAAAAAACTAAATACTAGGACTTATAGAAGACACAAAAATAAGCTACTTTAATAAAGGAAACATAAGCTAAAACTAACTTATAAGCTCAAAAACAGCTTATTAAAGCTGCTGTCACAGGAAGTGGGCTTTTGGCCTTGGTTTCACTAAATAAGCTATAAACTACTCAAATTAAGCTCAAATGGAAAAGCAAAAAGTGTTCTAGGCAGCTTATGATGAGCTTAATCTATAATTGCAAAGAAATCTAAGCTAGAAGTACTTTTAAGCTACTGAAATTAAGTATTACTTAAGCAAATCAGGAAATAAACTAAATAGCACAAGATACAAATAAGCTAAAAAACCTACAAAACTATACTTGAGATAAAGCTCCTCAAAACTAGTTAAGCTACTTATAATCTATCTATTTAAGCTATAAAAACTATTATCTTAAGCTAAAATTAAGATTTTACAATCTACTTAAATGACTTACTGTTTTTGGCTTTTGAGGTTTTTTTGAGTGACTATTGACAGCAAAATTAAGCTAAGAAAATAAGCAATAAATCTAAATCTATTACCTAATCTATATTAAGCTACCTCTAACCTATGTACTACCTTAATTTGAAAAGCTAAGTCCTAAGATTACTTGGCTTAATCTTAAGCCAAAAGTGACAGCAGTACTAACTTATTGTTAGTACTGGTGCACTTTGCACAAGTGCAACAAAAAGGTGCAGGTTTCCTAAGGGGAATACTGCACTAAACACACTCTAACAAGAGTGTATAACTAAGTGCAAACAAGATCTAAGCCTTTGAGGGCTTAGATCAAATTTTCATAAGCTAAAGGATTAAGACAAAATGCCCTGGTGCTGGCACACTTAATATAAGCTCAAATTCTTTAAATTTTCAAATCTAATTTATAAAAACTCATTTCCTATTGTTTTTAACTAGATTCAAAGCTGTCTAAAAAGGTTTGCACAAAAATTCTTGACTTTAGAAGGTCAAACTAGCTTATGCCAAACACCCATTTACCACTTGACAGAATTTGAGAAAAGCTTTTAAAGTTAAATCTAATAAACAAAGCTATGAAACCAGATAACTAGGAGTTTTAACAACTATTTTAGCAATAAATTACACTACCGAATTAAGCTATAATGCAAGATCTAAGAATCTATTCTAATATTTTTGACCTCTTTTTATGAGTTTTATGACAAATTTATGAAAAACATAGATCTAAACTATCAAAAGCAAAAACAGATGAACATCTAAGATTATTAAGCTAAACTAAACACAAATAAGTACTAATAAGCAAAGTGAATAAGCAAATAAGCAAAAATAACATATAAGCTATAACTAAGTAGTTTAAACTGAAATTAGAGAAGAAGGAAAAGAGAAGCTTACTTGAACCTTTAGCTAAACAAAAGGTCTCAATTAAGAGCAGCTACAAGCTCCCTAGCTTATTAATAAGCTAGGGTATAAGTCCTTGGGATCTCCTCCAAGTTAAGATCCCTTTCCAAAAGCTCAATTCCAATGCATTCCATAGTAAATGTAAGTTAGACTGGTTTAAGGTTTAGAAAGGATTAATTCTGAGTTGATTAAGCTCTATTTTAGCTTATAGACTGAAAGAGCTTATTAAGAGCTTTTTAAGAAATTTTGGCTTAATATCAAATAAGAGCTTATGATTTATAGAGACTTTGAGAGATTAAAACAACTGAATTCATTAATAAAAAGTTTGCTTACAATGCTTTAAAAGGAAAATTACAATATTAAAAACAACATTAAGCTAGAAATGAAATTAAGCTAAATTCTATCATAAAAGCTAAGTGTTTTTGTGTGTGAAGAGTGAGGCCTTTTTATAGGCTGTTGAGGAAGCTTCTAGGCCTGAGCTCCTTTGCACGCTCCTTTTCATCTGAGCCATCCAATCAAGCAATCATTGGAGAGTAAATGAGAGCCGTTTGATCGTTAGTGTGCACTCAAGGATTGCCAAGCTGTCATTCCTTGATGTGACAGCTTGTGCTTCCTTTGTGAGTGAGTTTAGTGCAAATCCCACATATAATTGTGCTTTCTCCATTACTGACGTGGCTTTGAGCTTGAGAGAGGGCTAATGAATCTCTTGATTTTAACCTTAATGACCCTGCCATTGTACATGAGCTTACTTGAATTGACTAACGCACCCTTTGATTTTAATTTGCCCTTTGTTTTAACTGCTTGGTAAAGATGGGGACGATGGGTGAATAGTAAAACGCCCTTCGCGCCTTTTTTCATTTTTATAACTGAAAGAGGGGTAAATCGGTTTGAAGTTTGGCCTCTTGACACTTTCAGTCCCTCTCATTTCTTTCTCCTTTTTTCTAGTTTATCAATATCTTAGGTAATTGCAGGTTTAGGTCCTTGTGGTTATGAAAAAGATAAGTGGGCTAGGGTTTTGGGCTTTAGGATCCGAGTAAGGCCCAATTAGAGGTGAGGGGCTATTTTTGTACTTTTATGAAACTTTAAGGGTCCAAAGTGAAATATTTTGAGGATTTGTCCTTTTGTGTTGACTTTGTTTGACCACTGTGACTGGACTTGACTGCGGTTTTGACTTTTCTGGCTTCGGTTTTGAATCCTTGGCTTCTTTTTGTACTCTTCTGATTCTCGTGTCCGTGCTTGGTCATTTTTGACTGTTTTCTTGTGATTTTTGATATATACCGACCTGACACATACAAACACAAATAAAAGTATATTTTGCCATTTTTGGTTCTTGTTTTGGGTTCAATTGGGTTATTTTAGGTACAAACGGATATGTGTATTCTACACTTATCAAGCATAAGGATTCCTAGGCTTACAAGGAAACTAATTAATATATTAATGAGAGAATCCATTAATTATGTTCTTATTAATATTCATTCTTATCTTATTTTGACCAAATCTTTATTTTCTTCTACATCTTGTAGAACTTCATGATGACAATTTTGGTCCTTCTTGTTTCCATCTTGTTTCATTCTTTTATTCATTTGTCTATCTAATCAAGATCCCAAAATTCTTCCCTATTTGATGATGACAAAACAAACAAAGTCTCGTACGAACTTCATCATAAAGCTAAAGCTTCCCCTGAAGTTGAGATGTAATCATCTCCTTGAATGAAACAAAATCTTCAATGCTTCCCCTTGACTTAAGATAAGAATTAGAATCCTTGACATGTCACCACACATAATAAGCTGCAAATCAATAAACCTGTAATCTTCTTCCCCTTTTTGTAATCATTTAATAGGGGTCTTCTGTAGAAATGCAACTTGGATCATACAAGCTATAAATCATATACCAAACTTCTTATTCAGCCTTACCAAATACAAAATTGCCCACCATTACGCACAATAAGAAAAATGAATATGAGCAGTAGAAATTTAAACTAGCAGTAGTAATAAAGATCAGCAGTAGTAACGAAACACTTCCCCTCAAGTGGTGCATGTAGATGGTTAAACATTTAATCAATAAGCCTCCCCTGAAACCCATATGTTTACCATCCCTTGAATCTTGAACTCTGTAGCCTCTATGTAGTGATCACTGATGAAGAAAACCGAGTATAACGAATTTGATGAAGAAGTAGAATCTCCCAAACTTGTGTCTTATGTCAATTCAAAGGATGTTTAACACTAACAACTTTGGACCCATGAGATATTAGGGACCAAATATTTGAGTCATTGTCTTATATAATTAGATATGCCTTGGATTCGACTTGGAACCCGATGAGTGGAAAAATGATAGTGGATGATCTAAACACATGACGGGTAATCGAAAGCTCTTCTCAAGCTACAAGGCATACAACGAAGGTAATGTTATTTTTGGTAGCAATCTTCGCAGTAACATCATTGGCAAAGGTACGATTTCAAATGACTCTCAAAATAGATAATGTAGAACATGTAGATAACTTAATATTTAACTTGTTAAGTGTAGGACAAATATGTGATAATACGTGTAGAGTAACTTTCTCTGAACATGATAGTGAAATTACGAAGGATTGTAAGGTCATAGGTAGAGGCATTAGGAAGAAAGGCTTATATGTGATGAAATTAGGAAATAAGCTAAAAGACCAAATTTGTCTAGCAACGATTGATGAAAACACCACGTTGTGGCATAGGAGATTAGGTCACGCTAATATGCGTCTTATTTAATCGTTAGCATCTAAGGAATTAGTTAGAAACTTACCTAAGCTTAAGTTTGATCAACACTTCTGTGATTCTTGGAAAATTGGAAAACAAGCTCACGCTAGTCACAAAGCTAAGAATAGTCTCAACGACTAGATGCTTAGAACACCTTCATATGGATCTCTTCGGTCCATCCATCGTATAGAGTTACAGAGGAAACCGCTACACCTTAGTCATAGTAGATGACTAATCTAGGTATACTTGAACTAGATTTCTTAAGGATAAAACCGAAGCCTTTCGATCAATTCAAAATATTTAGTAAGAAAATTCAAAACCAATTAGGATGTATAATAGTGTCAATAAGAACTGACTATGGTAGGGAATTTGATAATGAGGTGCAATTTGGAGAGGTTTGTAATGCCAATAGAATTACACATAACTTCTTGGCTCCACGCACTCCTCAATCAAATGGTGTGGTTGAAATGAAAAATAGAACACTTCAAGAAATGAGTAGGACTATGTTAAAGGAGCAATCATTACCACAAAAGTATTAGTGTAACGCCGTAGGTCCTTCAACCTACATTCTCAACCGAATCCTAATTAGAGTCATTCTAGGAAAAACACCTTATGAACTCTTGAGAGGTAAGAAACCTACTCTTGATTACTTTAGAGTGTTTGGAAGCAAGTGCTTCATTTTGCCTTAACGGTAGTAGTTGATGTCACCATGCAAAAGAATTAAATCAATTCATTTGCCTAACAGGACGTTTTAGGAGTTAGTTTCCCACAACCTAGGATATGACAATCTAGAAACAAAGTGTGTGTTAGAAACAAGTTAGACAAGAACGGTATTGTTTTTCTCGAAATATAGGCTAGGTTAGTTGCTCAGGCTATAATCCAACAAGAGGGCAATCAATTATGATAAAACTTATGCCCTAGTTGCTTAGACTGGAGTCCATTAGATACTATTAGCTATTCATTTGCTTTAAGATTTTTAAGCTATCCAAACAGATGTAAAAAAGTGCATTCCTAAACGGTTTTATCAATGAGAGTATACGTAGCACAGACCTCCAGTTTCATTGTTAACTTTGTAAAACCGAATTTATGTTTTATAAACTTAAGAAGCGTTTAAAATGGTCTTAAACAAGCACCCAAAGCTTGGTATGATAGATTAAAAGCTTTTCTTATTAAACATGAATACAAAATAAGAATGGTAGATAACACACTTTTTACCAAGAAAAAAGTTCAAACCTCATCATCGTTCAAATATATGTCGATGATATTATATTCGACTCGACTTGTCATGACATGTGTAATGAATTTGCCAAAATCATGCAATACGAGTTTCGAGAGAGCATGATGGTGAATCTTTAAAACTACTTCCATGGATTAACAAATAAAACAAAAAGGAAGATGGTATTTTTCTTTAATCAATATATAAATAAATTAAAGAAATGCTTAAGAAATTTAAGCTTAGAAGAATCTTGATAAGATCGTTTATAGCTTCAAGATGAAAGATCTTATATATCTAGGATGAACAATAACAATGATTGATGAAAAACGCAGCGTAATAAAAAAAGAACACGATCAAGTTTTCACAAGTGTTTTCTTTTATTGAACGTTTTCCCTATTACCCCAACTATAATTTGGGGCTACACCAACTAACTATGGTGTACTATTCGACTCTCATCAGTCGACTTGCTATCTAACTATCTAGACTCTCATTGGGAGAGCTCTAGTTTTTCTATGGATGGATGTCTAAAAACCGTATGCCGAAATCTCTTTATAAAGAGAGATATCAAGGCGAAATAGAAGATAAGAACAAACAATATATTTAAAACATTTAAGAATATCTTCTAATATCTTCTGTATCTTTATCTTTATAAGGAGATCTTCTGAAATCTTCATCTTTATCTTCATATTCTCCACCAGCTTGAAGATTTCTGTAATTACAATTTTTAGGTCCTGTTTTGTTTCATTCTTATATTTATTTTGTTTCATCAAATCTAGAATCCTAACAATCTTCCCCTATTGATGAGTGGACAAAATAAACAAAGTCTCGTACAACTTCATCATGAAAGCCAAAGCTTCCCTATATAAGTTGAGATTTATCATCTCCCTGAATGAAACAAAATCTTCAATGCTTCCCCTTGAATTAAGATAAGAAGTATAATCCTTGACAAAGTCAGCCCACACACAATAAGCTGCAAATTCATAGATCTCGTAGTCTGTCTTCCCCTTTTTGGTAATCATCCAACAGGAGTCAGCTTGTAGATAAGCAACTTGTAAACACTTGAAATCCCCCTCAATTGGTGGCATGTAATATGGTTAAACTTTAATCAATAAGCTTCCCAAGAAACCAATATGATTACCATCTCATGAATCTCAAACTGAAAACATGTAAGGCTCTATGTAATGAATGTACTGATTAAGAAAATTGAGTATAAGAAAACGAATTTTGATGAAGAAGCGTAATCTTCTCCCAAACTTGTGTACTTATGTCTTGACAAAACTATCCAAGTGAACGTCCCCCCCCCCCGAACTTTTAATAAATTCTTGTGAACATATAAGTACAAAAATCCGCAACCGTCTTAACAAAATTCCCATCTTCTATGAGACACAATAACTAAGTGATAGCACATGTGAGCATTGATCACCATAAGAAAAAATCACACGCCTTTTTCTAGATTTTGAACAAGTCATTTTCTTCGAGTCACACCATTGTAAGCATGAACAAGTTATCTTAAAAACCAACCACAACTTTAAGATATGATAAGACACGCACCTGTGAAACCCAACTACAACATCAAATAAGCAATATTCAATCGTCTTCGTAATCACATCTTCAAATAATCCCAAAAATACGAGCCATAAAATTAATAAGAATAAACTATTTGAAAAATAGTTCTGTCCGAGATCCAAATCCATCCAAAAACCAAGTACTGTCCGATATTGTACAAAGCTAGCAGTACAAACTGCTTTATTAGACAACTTTGGCAGTATAAACTCTTCTCGAATACAACTAACAGTACAAACTTTCTTCACTCGAACAATATTATAAAGCAAAGCTGTTTCCAAGGAACATATGCCACTCGAACTTCATAGTACTAGCCAATACGCCCCACCCATCCTTTGAGGCCCAAATAATATCAATAAAGTCCGAACTTAAAGCCCATATTTCACGAAGCCCTCGAAACAGTAAGCAACATTATTGTATAATGAGCAGCATTAAATCGTTAAGTCCCATGGCAGTATTAAAATCATAGAACAATAGTCTAACTGCCCATGAGACCCTTCAGCCATTTCCAACCTTTTTAGCGACCACTTAATCAACAAGAAAAGTTCATGAAAGTGTTCTCCTTGCCCTAAAAATTCGAACAATATTAACTTTATACTGTTAACTAAAGCAGTACAAAGTATATAATGCAATATAACATACATGGGTAGCGAGTAGCATTAACAATTATGAAGGCCAAACAAGCACGAATTTAAATCCCACAAAACCCAATAGCAGTTGTAAACACGTCTAACATATATCACAAATATGTATAATTCCCACAGTTGTTACTTTCCTTACTGTTATATCTTCATTCAAAATAACAGATCTCATTGTCTCCAAGACCAGCAACAATTTACGCAGCAAATTCTTATTAATAACAACAATTCGATCATTACTATACTTTAATGTACCTTGATTGCCTGCTCTCCATATATCTACCATCATAACACGAACACAATCACTCAGAACCCATGTATCTTCATCTGTCTCACCACGATCCCCATATTAGGGTTTCTTCACGAACAGATCCCAATCAGAAACAAGAATAATTAATGATCCTTAGAACCTTAGGGTTTCTTGATCTCTCCTTCTATCAATTACCAGATCACGCATATTCAAATGACCACAATACTCTTTTCTTGTGTGAACAATTGCCTTGTTTCCAAACACATATAATCAAGCAGCGAGATTATAAACAATATATCATGAGAGCATCAGATCACACCACAAAAACCCTTAGCGAATCATTTATCCAAAACCCTAGTAATTAGGGTTTTCATAGCTTGTATTCTTTCGCTAGGTCAGAGACGTGTATTCTTTCAACTATGATGATCAGATGTATATAAGAAAATAAAGAACCAGATCATATGCCAAACATATCGCCTGAATTTGCTGTACCGAATTAGGGTTTTGTGAAAAACCCGAATATCACTGAATTTGAATGTTACCGAAAATCATAGAAACTTAAAAACCCTTATTGGTTTTATTAAATAGAATCAGTAACAGCAGCAATTAGAACATCTACATGTTTGTCTTGAAAGAATAAGCTGGATCGTGACAAAACCCCATATACAAATCAAACTTGATAAAGAAGAAATAACCAAAAATCAAAAGCATTATACCTTGTTTAATTTGCGAACCTTGTTGATCCTAGATCGAGAGCCACCAGGCTCTGATACCAATTGATAAGATCGTTTATAGATCAAGATTGATTAGATCTTATATATCTAGGATGAACAATAACAATGATTGATAACACGCAACGGAATAATAAAAACACAAATCAAAGTTATCACAAGGTTTCTTCATTGAACGTTTCCCTATGTCCCCTGATTACCTACCGCCAACTTATAATTTGGGGCCTACACCAACTAACTATGGGCGTACATATATCGACTCTCTCATCAGTCGACTTGCTATCTAATTATCTAGACTCTCATTGGGAGAGCTCTAGTTTTCTATGGATGGTGTCTAAACCATAGCCTGATAAAATCTCTTATAATATAAAGATACAATCAAAGGCTTTTACAATAAAGATAAGAACACACAATATAATTAAAAATATTTAAGAAATATTCTTCCTAATATCTTCTGTATCTTTTATCGTTATAAGTAGATCTTCTGAAATCTTCATCTTTATCTTCATATTCTCCACCAGCTTGAAGATTTTTGTAATTACAATTTTAGTCCTTTTATTTCATTCTTATATTTATTTTGTCTCATCAAATCTTGA
Source organism: Tanacetum coccineum (assembly GCA_026074375.1). Taxonomy (NCBI): domain Eukaryota; kingdom Viridiplantae; phylum Streptophyta; class Magnoliopsida; order Asterales; family Asteraceae; genus Tanacetum; species Tanacetum coccineum. The sequence goes on from BQNB010023641.1 coordinate 45,158, forward strand.
ATCCCAACAAATCTAAACCAATAAAAACCCCCATGTCCTCTGATACTAAACTCACAAAAGACGAAGAGTGTGAGTCGGTATATAGTACCAAGTATCGAGGCATGATAGGTAGTTTATTATACCTAACAGCTAGTAGGCCTGATATCATGTTTAGTGTCTGCCTTTGTGCCCGCTTCCAAGAGGCTCCTAAAACCTCTCATCTTAAAGCGGTTAAGCATATCTTTTGATACATTAAAGGCACTACGCACTTAGGATTATGGTATCCTAAGGGGATCGGCATAGAAACAGTAGTATATGCCGACTCTGATCATGCGGGAGATTATGTGGACCGAAAGAGCACTAGAGGTATTTGTACGTTTGTGGGATGTTGTTTGACATCTTGGTTCTCGAAGAAACAAACCGCTCTTGCTATATCCACTACTGAAGCCGAATACGTAAGTGCCGAAAAGGCATGTCAACAAGCACTATGGATGAAACAAGCTCTTATCGACTACAACGTTCGACTCGACGACGTCCCGATCATGTGCGACAATAAAGGTGCGATTGACCTTAGCAAATATCCGGTGCAACATTCTCGAACCAAACATATCGAAATTCGTCACCACGTTCTTCGTGATAATGTCCAGAAAGGACATATCTCAATCGAAAAAGTGCCGTCTGTCGACAATATCATCGACATTCTTACGAAACCCCTTAAACGTGAATCATTTAATTATCTTCGTCTTGGTTTAGGAATGATGTAACACATTCCATAAGTCGTGTTAGTCCGCTTCTCCTTCTTCTAGTCTCGATTCTAGTTCGCATTCCATTCCGTGTCGTGACAATTTAACAACTTCATCCGAAGCTTGTTAAATATTTTTAATTCACAAAATGCCAATTAATTAGTCACTCTTTCTAGTAAATTCGTGTCAAAATTTAAAAGTGCAAAAAAAAACAGTAATACGGGCGGCCCCCATATCTCAGGCGGCCCCAAATCATTTTCAGGCGCCCCCTGATCGATCTAGGACCGCCACCAGCAGACATCAAATATTAACACTTAGTCAAAATTTTCAAAACACAAAACTAAACATACTCCTTCCTTGCTGGTGCGATGAACACGAAACCAAAACCGCCATAACTTAAAATCAACCACTAAAACACTAATTGAAGATCAAATCATCACTAATAATCATTCCTAATATCACAAGATCATCAATTATAAGTCATTTCATCTATTTTCTTTCAATTTGAGTCTGGGATTGATGATAAACACAAAAATTAAAATTATGGATTTTCTATTTTTCTTTCAATTTTGTACAATTAGGACTACTAGGATATAATGTATAACTAATATGCTTCCTTTAGACATAGGATTTACATACACTAATGAGTTTGTCGAAAAATTGATTTCGAACCAAAACCCCCAAATTTTATTTTTAAATCACTCACGTTAGGAACATAATAAAATTGTTGTTATGCATTGTTAATACAACTTAAAAACGTTTTTAAATACATGCATAGGTCGAGATACATAATTCATATGTATGTTTCGACATGTTTGGATGAGCAAAATCAAGTTAAGGAGCGTTTAGGTTAACTCTTAGGATTTTATTTTTAGGTCGAGTTAATCGTTACTCCACATTTGTCACATTTAGGCACACACTAAAAACAATGTCCATACAATACTACAAGTAAATGATAATAAAAAGTGACTTCAATACTTTCTAGGAAATCATGCCTCACAAATCATCTGAAGACCATAAAAACACAAGACACTACATCCCAATAATTTCACATGAATATCGTTCACCTATAAAAGAAAGACTAAGAAACCTTGAAAGTCGCTTCATTCATGAGGGTTTGGTGGTTTTTGAGGACTTTACGGATCTACGCTATGTTCGGTCTTTGTTTAGTTTTCTTGAGTTTGAGTGTCTTCTTGAAATCAATGACCAAATTTTTCCTCGCTTTATACTTGAGTTTCATAGTCAATATCAAATAAACTATACCGACGAAGGTCAAATGTTAATCGAATTTGTAATTCAAAATCAATTCTTTTCTTACACTCTTGAAGAATTTGCTCAAATTCTTGACATACCTAGTGAGGGTGCTTGTGTCTTTACCGACAAGTGGTCACTTTACGAGTTGGCATATGGTGTTCCTAGGGATGGTCCATACCAAACCAACCCTCCTTCTCCTGATGACATCATTTCGTATGTTCAAAATGATCGAGAAAGTCAGGTCACTCACACCCGTCATAGGCAAAAAATTAATGTTCAAGATTATCAAATTCTCACTCGTGAAATTGTGTCAACCCTGAAGCCTTTGGAAGTGTCTGGGGGGTAATCGGGACCATGTTCTCGCGTGTCTTTGTTACATGCTCTACTGTATTGCAACTTCCGAAAAGTTTAACCTCGCCTATTATATGGCAAAATGAATGGAGTGGGTCACTAAACAATCTAGGTTAATTTTACCCTATAATATGTTATTAACCCATTTGTTTAAATTCGTCATAAGTGAAAGTCCTGAGTTGGTCAATGAGTCTTATGTCTTGTACGATCGTGTCATGAATCCTCTTACCACTCAACAAGAGCAAAAGACTAGAAAGGATTGTGGCACGAGAAGAGGTCATCACTCCACTTCTTCTTCCTCCGCCTTCGATCAACCATCCTTCTCTCATCTCAACGATGATGATGATGATGAAAATGACGAAGGGACCTCGCGTGCAAGCACTCATTCCCCCATTCGTTTTGTTAATTCATTAACAAATGAGGTTCCTCGAGTCTTTTAAAATCCACCAAACATTGACCTTGACATGGAACCATTTTACACCTGCCAAACCGAAATCATCAACCGTCAAGTTTAGTTATGAGATGAGCATCGTGGTGGATTAAGGTCAATCAGGAAAGGCCTCAGGAACTTGTAGAGAAACATGAAGAAGTGAGCAATTTGGAAAATTACTATATGACAATATTAATTCTATTTACAACTTTATTATGATTAAGTACTTAAACTTATGCTATTTAGTAGTAACTTAGTATGTAGTACGGGCAATATAACTTACCTTGGATGATCATTCTATTTTATTATCTTAAACACTTTCGTGCATGCACCTTGATACTCTATGGTTACTTATATTATGCATGATTTTCTCTTAGTTAATATACCTATATGTGCTTCTTTAATAGAATTTAGGATAGTCAATTTTATGAATTCAATTATTAGATATTAGATGATCCATGGTGAAATATGATTGACTACAAAAGGGTGTCTTTAGGAAACTTTTTCTGGACATGTTTTACAAAAATTTGAAAAACTGGAAAAATTCTGCTCCTTCTGCTCCTTCCAAAAAACGTCCCCCCCCCCAACATCCTGGGCGGTCCCCTAAATATATCACGAAACGCGCATGATCATTTAAAGGGGCCCGGCCACTCAAAGTCACTGGAATTTTAACTATGACTACCTGATTTTCTGTTCGTTGGACTATCCTCTCCAGCTAGACACAACTAAACTGTTACTGCATATTTATGCTAAAACCACTTCTGGGATCTATTTTTTTAATCCTCATGTTTTTCCTCTTCAACACCTTATGCTTCCATAAATTAACATAAGGTCATCCTTATCACTCCTTACTGCCTCTTATCATCTTCATCTTCTTCAAACTCTCCTACCATGGATTCCACTCAAGCTTCTTCCTCTAACCCTTCCAAAAAAATCAAACTAACCATAATCCTACCTAAACAACTATTTGTTAACATTTCTAGTGATGAAGATGTCACCACCACATCTTCTCCCATAACAACATCCTCTTCGCCTCCACCAAATACACCATCAAAAACTCCATCCACCAAAGATACATCATCTACCTTTGGCACTACTTCTTCCTCATTTGAATAAAAACCTCAATCCTCACCTCCTACTTCTAATAACACACCCTCATCTCAACCATCCAATCATTTTCTTAAAAATGTCATGGATGCACCTCCAAGACCCTCACATCCACTTCCACTCCAAAGTCATCCATCTTTAGACATTACTCTTTCATTGTCACCAATCACACCTCTTGATCATCTTCTTGATATCCCATCACCACCTTCACCATAACCACAACCTCAACCACCTCTCATGGATCACCCCATTTACTTCAACTTTTATGGGTCAACTTGTCTTTGTTGTTTTCACAACCACAATCTTATCTTTTCTCTTAGGGATGAGATGAACATAATGTTTGCTCACATTGAGTATCTTTTCACTTCCACCATGACTTCACTCTCTCCACCTCACCCTTAAAAACTAGGTCATATCACCTCATAATTGGTCACCCTAACCTTTTTGCTCAAAGTCATTTCGTATGAATCAAGAATCATCTAGGATTTATGTCGTATTAACTCTATCTACCTTATGTAGTATGTTTAGATTGTGGTGTAATTTATGAATGAATGTTTCTTTGTTAAACTTTTTTCTATTTTCCTTGCATGTTGTATGTTTCTTGTATGAGTTTCTCAGGTAACGAATGAAACTACTTTATGATTTAACTTGCATGAATTGCTATATTGCTACTAGTTGGGAATATATTCTTGCACTTGTACTTTTAACTTTGTTTTGTAGCATATAATTTTCGTAAGATCGAACCATTGGTGCCTCAAACGAGAGGGAGCCTACATCAAGGGGGAGTCTTGATATCGTCGACTTCTTTCTTTCTACAACAATTTGACGATCACCCTTTTTGAGTTCGACAAAAAGAGAGAGAAATGGAATGAAAGTCATTAATAATCTTGAAACATTTAATTTTATACAAAATGAGTTTATATTTTGTCATCATCAAAAATAAGAGATTGTTAATACAAATAATGTCTAAAAACGTCATTTATATTTTTCGACCTCTCAATGTTTTGATAATAACAAAATGTAAAAACGTTTACGATAAAAATAAATGTTTACAAATTATTAATCGTAAAATTTCATTTCTAAGATTAGTGATCACTTAAAGTATGTACAAACAAATCATTAAGCATAATTAGTGATCAAGAAAATAATTTTTTTAACCATCACATTTTTACAAAAGTATCTTCACAAAAATAAATATACAAAATACTTTTTAATTAAAAGATATTTAAAACATAAATTTATATGAAATTACAAATTTTCTCTCAAAATGGGAGCTTCATAGAGCGAGGATACAACATTCCCCACAAAAAGACAAAAGCAGAGCTGATCTAGTGGCTGGCCCCCTTATAGTCTGGAGGCCCCCCAGATATATCTTGATCGCCGGGAACCGTCTGACAGCTAGCCGTTGGAAATCCTATCTATTAAATGAATGCACTAATTGCTGGCAGAAAAACAACACCTCCTTTGCATGATTTTTTTTCAGATCTTCATTCTCTTTTCTAAAAACTCTCTTCTCATCACTAAATCTATTGATCACTAAACTTTGTTTGACTCTTGTTTCAAGTGATCTAATCTCTTCTTCTCATCTCTCCTCTCTATCAATGCAAGAGAAGAATATCAGTATTCGCCAAGAAACGAATTGTTATTTATGATCACTCCTCTCTATCTTCCTAAGTATCAAATCTCTATTATAATTATCTTGTGTATTGGTGATTCGATTGTGTTAAAATCCGAGAGTGTAGATCTTGGTTATTTGTATAGTGTTTGTGAAAGTTGGTAATTGGTTTCTAGCTAAGATTGAGGACTCGACATTTAGCTTAGTGGTCAGAAAATAACGTAAGCGACGTGTAAACGCTTTCACTCCAGCCTGAAGGGATCCTTAGTTGACATAGAAAATCTCGAGTAGGGTACTCGGGGATGGAGTCGGGCGAAGAAGAGCTTCGTAGCCGAACCACTATAAATCTTGGTGTTCTTGGTTTGAATTGTTCCTTCTCTCATCTCTTTTTATTTTGTTGTGATTGTTATTTAGTATTCGTTTAAGATATTTACATTGTTGATTCATATGTTGATTGGTTTAAACATACACTCGAAACCTCAAAGTATTTTGAAAAGCAAACTTATAATTTAAAACGAAAAACGAACCCTGTAAACTATTCAAACCCCCCCCCCCCCCCCCCCTTCTAGTTTCCATAATTTTTGTTTCCGATATTCCTTAAAACTCATTAAGCGAAAAAACATGATTGTCTATACGTAAAACATCGTTGTATTTATTTACATACACAATAATTCGTGTTTTCAATTTTTGATATTAATAATCTTGTGCAAAGATATGTTTATTTTTAAAAAGTACATATATGTTGTATTTTAAAAATATAAAGTCCAAGGGTTACAAAGTATACGAGGTTAATTGTATATTTTTTTTTAAAGTTACTAAAAAAGGGTTTAATTGCCTAAAATGTATAACTACATGCCATTTTTTATCATTGTATGTAGAACAACTTTTTTTTTGGCCATTGTGTCACTCAACTTTTTGAATTCGTGCTATTGTGGTGTATACTGCGCCTATTTCTGCATTTTAAAATGACCATTTTTAACCCTCAAAATTTGAAAAACGTAAGGGTAAAATGGTCAAAAATCTACAGCGACAATAGCACCGAAGTTTTAAAAGTTGACACTCCACAATGGCTAAAAAAATTAGTTGTACCTAACATCATAATGAACAAAAAGTGAGAATATATGTGAACATATTTTTTTAACTAGTACATTTTTAAGCAATTAACCCTTAAAAAAATAAAAACTTATAAATTTACATTAACTTCATATAATTTATTTAAAGTCAACCACTAAAGTTTTATTAATTACTTCATCTTTATTTAAGTTTTTATTTTTACTAATTTGACACATATATTTTTATTTGTCTCCACTAAATTCTTTCATCAAAATTTTTAATTTTTACCAAATTGGATTCATTAGTCTCTTATTAATCAATCAAATCGCACGATTTTGCCTACGTATCAAAATCAAGCGATTTGATTTGTTCGATTTTTTTGCTATAAAATTGTTATTCCAAGAAAACTTCAAAATAATGTAATTCTTTAATTATATAAAAATTGAGATGATTTGTTTGGAAGTTCTTTTAAAACTAGCATGGTATTTGCGCAAAGCAGCAGTTTTGAGGGGCATTAAAAATGAAAAAAACTAAAATTAATTAAAAAAATTAAAAATATGGTGAAATTAGATTATAAAAAAATAGATAATAAGATATTTCAATTTAGAAATAAAGGTGTTTTTTTAATTAAGAATTTTTAAGATGTGGTTTCTTAAAATGAGATGAATGATCAAGATTGCACATTTGCACATCCTTATTTTCATAATAAGTAAGTTTAAAAGTCTGAATTTTTAAAACTTTTTAGAAATAAAATGTCATAAATGCTTTATAATATATATTTTAAAATGTTATGCCATGAACTCTTCTTTCACTTTCAACCGCTCTTAGGTAACCAAGTCCCTCGTCATTTATTTACTTTTTCGTCTTTTTGGCGGTTACGAGGAAATCTTGTTTCGCTTTGGATAAAAAGGTTGGTTTCATTTTCGGTTACAAGTGTGCAAAACTCTGGTCAAACGGGTAAAACTGAATTTCTTCTCGCTTGCACATTTAGTATACTTGTTATGGTTTTGAGTCTAAATGGTAGTGATTAAAATTATATGTGTATTGGTAAAAGCTATCTCGGTATCCACGCGTTGCAGCGATGAGTATCATGTGATTAAAACTTTTAACAATCAATATTTTGAATTATGCATATTACAAAAAGTTTAAGTTAAGATAACTTTAAGAAATGACAAAATATTTCATATAATATACCCGAGAAATTACGACAATATAAAGTCACTTGTGAACAGTATTATGAAGATAAAATGTCAAAGTGGTTGGTAACAATTTATATTCGTTGTTAGCTAATAAACCGTGTGATAAAATTAATTACATTTTATATGCCAAAAAAATTACACTTTCTAATAACAAAATATAATTTTTTTTGAGATGTTCGCATATTAAATTTAAAAAAATGTATTTTTCATCATCTTAATAAATGATTATACAAATATATATCTTTTAAAGTTACTTTATGTACCTTGTTAATATTATCAACAATCTTGTGTATTATATTAGTCTCATATAACTATGAAGTATAAGTAAAAGAGTGTTTATAAATGAAAAAAAAACCCTAATGTTCAAAAAATCAAGTGGAGATGACTAAAAATGTATTACTTCCTCCGTCCCTAAATAAGTGTCCACTTTTGACTTTCGAAGTCATTTTTTAGCAACTTTGACCTTAACTATTTCTTGTTGTGTTATATAATACTTGATGCAAAATATATGAATGAATTGGGTTTTAAATATATTTCCATTGATATAATTTTCATTAAGTATTATATAACACAAACAAAATAATTTAAGGTCAAAGTTAATGAAAAAGACTTAAAAAGTCAACAGTGGACACTTATTTAGGGACGGATGGAGTATTATTATTGTACATATGTATATCATAGACTTATCATTTTACACATTTGCATCATTTGCCATTAAAAAAATTCATGCAAACATATTATCAAAAAAATCAGTTTTTTTGCTTTTGCGGATTTATTTGATGAAAATTTCAAGAGGCGTTGTGGTTGGTTACGGAAGGAATAACAAAAAATTATAAGGTTTAAAAGTCATAATATAAAATAAAGTTTAATTACACAACTATAAGTCATAATTAAATATGAGTTATAATTAATTGTCATGAGTAAATTTAATTAATTGCATTAAATTATTATATGTTACAATGTTTAAAAACTAAAGTATACAAATATTTAATTAATTGCATTAATTATTATATGTTACAAAGTTTAAGAATTAAAGTATGAAAAATTATTGTTGTGCCTATTAATTATGCCTACAAATGTACCTAATAATTTGATTGGTTGAATTTAAAAAAAATTGGTGGGAATTTTGAGAAAGAAAGTACATAATACAATTGTATAATGGGGAGCTAGGGGTGCTTAGCCTCCTCAACACGCTCAATCGCTTTGTTATTTATCTTGTAAAAATTAAACCTGTGACCCAATTTTAACTTTTGGACGGCAAAATAATTAAGAGAAGTTTGACAGCGTTTCATGCACAAAGTTCTCATCTACTACTTTTTATTATTATTTGTTAATGTGTTTTTCTTATCAAAACTTTAAGTTTGTAACCCAACATGTGTGATCATTAGAACTTACGATTTAACTAAAATCCCTCCCCCCCCCCCTCATTCTTCCCGCTAATTACTGGCTCCGTTCGTGATTGTAACATAAGTCGTATTAATTGCTAGTTTGGGTTTACCTTTGATCTAGTTGTTTGATTATCCTTTAAATAAAAACAAGGTTTTTAGCCCGCGCTTCGCCGCGGAGCGCGGGCCTAAACGTTATTGAGTCGAGGAATCTGGCTTGTGTTTCGCTTGACGGAAGTAAAATGAAATATGCAACATGTTAATTACTAATATGTGCAGTTTCCTCTAGCACATGCTGAAGCTGACCCTTGCCAAAATTTTGGTTTTGACCCATTATATACAAACACACAGCACTACAATTCTTTCAAAAAGTAAGGTAATACAAAATAAAGTGGTTATAGTGTCAGACTATATAACTTCATACTCTTTACTAATGAGGCGTCAAATAAGCGATATTAACTTCAGGTAGAATCTACCACCTCTTGTCATTGTAATCTCCAATCTGCACAATCATAAAAGATTCATATCAAATTATGATGGATCAAGATAATGGATCAGTTCACAGATGCTTATTTTGCTACAAACCGATGGTCTTTAGAATTTTTATATTCCACCACTTTGTAGATTACTAGTATCTTGAAGAACATTGTAATCAGCTTAAGTGTTATTGGCGAAATAATCTGATGTTTAAGGTTTACACTATACTGTAACTACAAACCATCACCATGTTAATTAATTAAGGAAAACAACATTAGATGGACAAAGAAGGAACTTTACTCTAAATTTCATTTTCGCTATTAAATTTTGTATTATTCCTTGCCCAGTTAAAACCTTCTTGTTCATTCATGATTTCTCAAAGTTTGAGCCAATTAGATTACAGTCGCTATCGTAATATTTTCATAATTTCTTACCTAATTTTTATTCTTTAAATAAGATGGACCATGAAATACAACACAATTGTGGTCATTACCAATCCACTGATACGTTCATTTTAAATAGTGTCACAAGCAGGTCAAGGAGTTGTGTTAAATGAATTAACGAATATGAAGTTATATAGTCTGACAGTCAAAAGGAACTTTGGTACTTAAAACATATTTGAAAAGTCTTGTTCAACCTTAACTTTGGCAACCCTTTACAGCGACTTGTGTCATCTCGTAAAAGATTTTGGTAAGTCATCCTATTTTTGAAATCAAATATGACAATCTTTGAGAACATGTTACAATCTCAACTATTTCTTAATCTGTTAGCCCTCATGTATCTAAATATATAGTTTAAAGATTAACATGCATATCATACTTCGTTTAAGAAGTAAATGTATGTTTGTACATGTAAACTTCATCCATCGTGGGTTTTGCAATTGAAATAACTTACTATTAAAGGTATTTCTTAAACAATGTAAGTAGGAGTACATTTTATGAGGTTCTAGAAAACACGTAAAAGTAGTTTTAGCTCGTTAAACTACTCTAACTTTAACGTAATATCTTGTACTCCGTGTTTAAGTAAGTTTTTGCAATCAATAAAAGCTACAAATCAGTTTCTAAGAAATTGAAAGCTAGTTTCTAACATGAATTTTATAGTGGGCGTGTTAGGATTACTATTAATACACGTCCAACATATAAGTTGTATATTACAGCATCACAGTACAAAAGAAGTTATCATTATTCATTATCAGTATGTTTTGGAATTCTCAAATAAGTATTAGGTGATAATTTTCAATCATAAATGGTTGCAAATAGTTTGTATGCATGATAAACTTAGTTTTTATATAAATGGTTGCGAGAGCTTAAGGAATGCAGGATTCATGTGTGGGGTATATTTATATGCACCAAACAAATGAAATTAGAATTGATGAAAACTTATCATTGGATGGTACCTTACTTCTTGTTCATCAAAATGTTTTTCAAACACTGTTTGTTTTTAGTCTCGTGGTGAACGTGAGACGATATAAATTTGTCAAAGTGTCCAATCTTCCATAGCTCGAGTTTTGTAATGCTCTAGCCTTTGCAATTTCATTTTATTCCAATAAAATAAGCTTTTTAGAATAATGTTGTAGAAAGGATTGTAATAAAAGAATAAAAAGATGCTTATAGAATACTGGAACCTGCTACCAGCAACTTTGGTAGCCTTATATTGACAGCATAGTTCCTATTCTAGCCACCTTCCCTAATAAGATTAGGTTAAATAGTTATGTAAGTAAACTGTACTTAAAGCGAGCAAAACTAAAACATGTAATGAAAGAAAATACTCCATATTAAAATAATCAAACTAAATGATCTAATTTCAGGAGTTCTTGACATTTGAAAATTGAACAAAGATAATAACATGAAGTATTGAGGTAACTCTTACCGGTTAAGTGATTTATAGCACTTTCAACGACCTGCACAGAAAGAATGAAGTAAGATTTTAGTTCCAATTATCCCATACGAATAGTGACAGTAAAATTATAATCTCGCGGATAATTTCCTAGAAAAAAGATGGAGAGATGACACAAACGAAGGTAGGGACGTAAAATGACATCGACAAAGTTGAAACAGGAGCATCTTTTGTAGACCCGTTGAATACTTGTGGGATTCTCATCTTTGCTTGATTTGTTATCAGCATCATTTACTTCTTCGGCTCTCTTTTTTAAAGGTCGTGAATTCTTGTTGTTGTCCCCCCTGGCATGCTGATCCATCTTCTCACCTACCTTGCTGCTTTTCATTAGGCATGCTGATCCATCTCTTCGAAACTATCGAAGAGGTTTCCTTGAATTGAACAAAGTTTAATATTGGCCGAATCTTGGCGTGGTAATTCATTCTTAACAGCCATGGTGGTTTTGTCCTCTTTGTTTCATACTTTTTTCTCCAACAGATAGGAGCCTCCTTAAATCATATTCATAATCTGTATTTTCCATTTTTCACATTATATTTTAGTGTATTACTTTTCTATTTCCTATAAAGATTTGAAACATGGACCTAATTAAGTGTATTATGTGATTTGAAAGCTTGATTTCAGATGAGTCTATAGGAGTTTTTTTGTCATATAGTTAACTTCTATCTTAAGGGGTGTTGTTTGGCTAGAATTTTTCAAGCAATCATTTTTTAAGCTAAATTTAACAAAAATTATTGATTACTGAGTTAGCTTATAATCACATGCGCACTTGCTATGTAATATCTGATTGCTACGTACTAAATTAATAATAATTAAATTTTTCACAATTCGAAAACCAAAAATTAACCTAATCACCCATTCATTAGGAACAAACAAAAAATGCCACTTCAGAGAGAAGAAGATATACGTCTTCATATGTATAACTGGATGCAACAGCCAATAGTTAACCATACCTGGAAATCGACATTCGTTCGAGCATTTTCGGCTACGGTTAACGTTTCCGTCGTTTTCCCTATCAGCAGGTTTGCAGTCCTTCTGTTTAACCTCACATTCAAATAGAAAATGAAACACAACCAATAATTATACAACTGACAAACAAAAATACAGGATGCAATATAAAAAAAAGAATCAATATGAATGGAAGTGTAGAGTGTTACCTGTTGGGGCACAAAATTGAGCATAGGCGCAGCCTTTTCGGCTCGGCATGATTCTAGTTCCGCTGAGTCGGAACACGCTTCTTACCAGCAAATAGGAAAAAACATTATTAAAATAAGATTTGTGGTGACATTCTAACTACTTATTAAAGACTAAAAAAGTTTTAAACAAAGAGAGCTTAATATGGGCTTAACCGAGAGCCTGTTACTTCTTCTATACTACTACAATTTGTCTTCTAACTATTGACACTAACAAAACAAATTACTAACTGAAACTGTATACTAACCCCGAACTATGCACACCTCTATTATTGTAGTTTCTGTAAAGCGTCAGTCAACTTAGGATGATTTGCAGCAATGTAGTTTGATTTACATTCCTCACAACGGCTATAGCCTCATGAGCAATCGTTTATTACTTCCTGCATGCAAGATAACAAAAAATGATCTGAGTAAAAATTATGAATCTGATAACTTAATTATAACAATTTAAGAAAAAAACTTTTCTTCTAAGAATATGAATAGTATACGTTCAACGACTCAGGTCACTTCATTGAGGATTTTCTATAAGAAGTGAGAAACTCTAAATGAGGATGTTCTAATCTCGATACTCTACTCAATCCTCATTGAGTTCGCTCGTGCTCATGTTTTACATCATACAGATTCTCGGCACTGCCACAACATACGGCTCTACATTCATTAACCTCACTTATATTAGTGTTTGTAAAATATCACAATCAAACTCTATGAATATAAAAACTGCTTAATTTGAGTAGTATACATTCCAAAAACAAAATTAAACAACCATAAGGAATAATGAAGACATTTAGTGCCCGCAATGAGGCGCGACCCACAACAAACGAACTGAAAGCATGGGAAAAGACCAATGAGCTGTGATATACTTTTCTTTTAGAGGCACCATCATGTAAATAAAGGAGATGTGATACTATACGGCATACACATTCTAAATCACAAACCACTTTAACCCTATTGTATCAATCTGATGACAAACGTAATAAAACAAATTTCATTTCTTAATTGCTCATTTCAACCCCAATTTAGAAGTTCCTTTCTTAAGTCACTTGTAAGAGAAGTTTTTTAATAACAACTCCCAAACACCCCCTTATTTTAGAAATAACTAATGAGGAGTCAAATAAGTTGTTACCTTTTTCTTTGACATCATAGTTACCACCACATGAACCACAGATCAATCAACCCTAGAATTTAATATTTCATTAGAAAAATGTCTTACAGGTAATTGCTATTTGCAGGACTTTGTGACTGATGCAGAAGATTTGCATTGCTGTGCGCAAGGAGATGATGGTTGGTGATCTAAATCATCTTGTATGGTCCCCCAGGCAGCAAACATATTAGTACTTGGTTTAGGCCATTAAAAAGTTGAATGAGAAACCAAAATTCATGTGCGATTCACACAACAACTTTCGCAACGCTTAAAAAAGCCAGACGTTTGAAATGTCATCGTCCTACCGCCTTTGTTCGTTAACTGTCTTTTGTTTGACAACTTAACCCACCCAAATTAACCCACCAACGCATCCATAGCAGACATATTGTAGAATTAGTTGACAAAATGTGTCCTCATAAATACAATGGAAAAACACACAACTTCTTAGTAGCTTACCTCAGCTTCCATGGCTCGTAGTTCATTAAACCACTGATCAGACTCATCCCCCAATTTTGTTTCTGTAGCAGCAGCTTTAATAAGATTCAAGGTAAAGAATGGCGGCCTCAGGGGGTACTCCATGCTAACAGCGATCTTCCGTAACAAAATTTTAGAATATGACTAAGGTGGTTACCAATTTTTCGTATCTATGAAACATATTGGCACATTAAATATACCTTGGCTTCTAACTTCATGTCTCCATAGCCATTGCTGACTTTTCTTGTTAGAAGAAGACTGTATTACTGGATCCCACATGTGAACCATGAGTTATCTACTACCTTTATCTCCTCATTCTCTGTCACTTCATTAGTCGCTCACGAAGATTCTGTTGTGCCTAGTTTTGATTTGTGAACTTGTATTAGAAAATGACCCTCTCAAGACACAAACCCATTTTGTCAATTAAGCGTTTCAGTTCATTGTTTAATACACACTTTAGTTTCTAACCTTACGCTAAACCCAAACAGTAGGATATATTTTAGTTTGTCCAAAAATGGAAAACCAAGTTGTCGGTTTAAGGATTGAGGTAAAATGTTGTGCACGCCTCTAAATAGTGTTATTACTTCATATAATACTCACTTTGTTGAGTTTATCTAAAAACTGATGATATTATATGTTTTGAATTTCAAAAACTTACGACTGTGACTAATTAGTATTAACAATCCTCTTTTAGTAATGAAAATGCTTTTGGTCGTTTTCACATTGGTCTTTTCCGATACACACAATCTTTTTGTTCACTTCATAATAATAAATCCACTTTATTTAAATAACTTAAAAAGATGTGATTGTGGGATGAGGACTTGGTATTGGTGACCCGAGTGAGCCTTTTTTTAACCCGGATTGTTGTGCTATTTTTTTCAACAAATTTAAGTCACAAAAACGCTTTTACGCCATGGCTTATTAATCCGAGTCTATGGCTTATTTAAGTGCTAAGCTCATTTGCCCAGAAAATGAGCCTATGAGCTTTCCATAATTTAAGTTTAAATAAGCACATAAGCGGAAAATGAGCTTATCCAAACATTTCAAATCAAGGTCTTATAAATAAGACCCATAATCTCAATTAAACAAACCCATAGCCCAAAAGCAACTACAGCCTCTAAACAAAAAAAACACCAAAATTTATTTATAAAAGCCTCAGTTGCTTACCTCTTGAAATCATATGTTAACATACAAAGACCAAAACAAATATCAGTTCTGCAGAGAAGAAACGCCACCTATCCCGTCCTGACTTTCACTCTCATAACAACTTTTCCTATAATAAAAAGAACCAACACATAAATTTAAACCAACAATAACAGCGAAACCTAAAACCCCTCATAAAAAAAAAATCAACCTCAATAAAAACAATAAAGCCTAATTTTTTTTTATATAAATTAAATTTATACACATAAGTTAGGTTAAGAAAACACACCTGATGATTTTTCAAATGTCATGGATTGCTAGGACCCATCTCACAACACAAATCAAACAAAAACCCGTATCAAAATCAATTGGTTAAATTAGGCAAAAGATTGAAGAAGATGTGTATATGTTTATGTGTTTGAAGATGATTAAGCCAAAAGATGAGATAAAAAAGAAAGCGGGGCGGTGGATGGAAGAGAGATGAAAGTGGAGAAGATGTAAACACGTACACAAATACGTGTATGGGTTCTTTTAATTAATCAGCGGGTCGAATAGTGGGTCGGGTCGGGCGAGTTGACATTAATGCATTTACCCTCCTCGGGACAACAATCTCAGGCTTTAATATATATGTATAATATTATAAACTACAACAATAAGGATAATTGTTGTTTGAATTAAAACATAAGGAGAGTTTGGGCTTTCAATTTTAGACCTTAAATTTAGTTAGTTATCAGGTTGTTTTCTTTTTAAGTTTTTTTTATTATCGATTTACATGAGTCTTTATAATTTATATTCTAAATCAAATTATAAAATCAAATTTATTAATATTTCAAACTTAATTACTAAATTTTCAAAAATAATCACTTCTCTTTTTAACTTGTTTCATTTACAACTAGTTATAACGAGTTTTTTTCTTAATCTTTTTAGTTACGTATTGTTATCAATTAAAAAACAAACAAATTAACTTGGCATAGTTTTACTTGTT